>QNUK01000193.1:400000-590000 GCA_013621035.1 Clarias magur
ACGCGTCTGTGCCAGCGCACATTCGTCTCCCGGTTTCTTAGCAATGCAACGCTCTGGAATGCGAGCACAAGAGGCAAGTCAAGTGCAGCTGCACTCTCGGACACGCCTCCTTCAGCCCCTCTCATTGCATGATCGGGTTTCTTAAAAGGTTTCTGCTGGAGAGCATCGAGAGTGACACCACTGTGATTTATCATTTAGATTAAAATCATTAGCAGTATCGCGAGCTTCTGATGGAACTTGAGTTGTTCCGTCTGGAACTCCTTAGAGAGAAATAGTGATAATTGGTTAGACGTGATGCCGTAAAGGTTAGGATTAACATTTTTATCAAATTATACTTACTAATGTCATCGAATCTGAAAAGCCGGTAAAGCTCTAATGGATGAAACTGCATTTAAATACCAATTATGTAAATCATAACACGTTTATATCGGTTGGAACTCTCCAGGATTGCCATGTTCCTCGCCTTGTTTCAGAAAGTAAGCCTGTAGAGATACCTCATATCCACCATACATAAACAAGACCTCCTGAGCCTCAGCTAAAGATTAGCAGCAAAGGGTCAAGTTATTGGCCTGCGTCAAGCAAAGAACCCAACTAAGGATGGTTGGAATCTGGTTAGGACCTCTCCAAAACACCTGGGAGGATAGCGCGAAGCTCAATTTCACAGAGGAATGCTTAAATGCTTGGTGAAGTCGCATGTGAAAAAAAAAAATTGTTAATAGGAATCAGAAAGCGTCTCAGAGTAGGAAATCTCAGCAGAGGCCCAATTTTGGTCCCACTTTTAGGAGTAGGAGTAAGAGCGAGTTGTCAACATTCGTTAAAAAGGAAAGGACTCCTGGTTCCACCAAGATGTAGAAGAGTTCTGGAGGTGTCCTAACTGGTGAGGAAATGGTGTTCAGGTAGAGACATGCTTGAAGGAGAGACGTTTTGGTAACACTTGAGTGACACAAAGCTCATAATCATCATGTCTTTGAACTGCCGGAGGAAACCAGAGGACCCAGAGGAAACCCACCAAGCATGTGGAGGACATGGAAACTCCTCATGCACGCAGAGACAGAAATCAAACCTGGCTGAACTATAAGTGGTTAAAACAATGGTGTGTGATGTGATTGTTTAAGACAGTTCGGTCATAAAATGAACCCTCCAGACACATGCTGCTAAGGGGAAATAATCACCCTCAGGGGGGAACCAGTGACTCCGCTTTATCGCACCTGTCCATCATTACTTATTTTTCCGTGTTTAAGTGTTTAAAACTTACTCAGCGTTCTGTTATAGTACTGTATTATCAGAATGTCTGAAGAATGCTTTAGAAAATCGAACCCCAGTCTTAAAGAGTTTTTAGATCAAACCAGCTGGACGACTGACAAAGTGGCTCTCTGATCTCAGCAGCAGGAGTCCGTGTTCATACCGAACCGATTAGCTGCAACGTCACAGCCGTGTGTGTGAAATGCGATGAGCTGTAACTAATCCCAGATTCCTGATGATGATGATGATGATGATGATGATGATGATGACGACTTTAACTCATCACACATTAACAGTAACTGCGTGATTGTGGGAGTACAGGAAGTCTAAACCTCACACTCGTTTAAGGTTATACTGGTGATGTACGGTATGACAACAACATATTGATTCTATAACTGGCGATATTCATTCTCTTTAACTATTAACTCAAATTCAAAGATATTTATTTACGTCTAGTTCATAATTTGTGTAGAATAGCTTGTACGTTCAAATCTTCCTCTCATCTGGAATTTCATGCACTTCCACTTGTGTGGAATTATTTTTTTTATTACTTTATAGGCGTGGGTTGTTTAATGCTGGGTAATTATTTTATGATTATAATCTAACTGATATATTTTTTTTAATGTATAGTTATCTTTAGAACAAATTTTAAGTTTTCACTCACTCACTCATCATCTGTACCGCTTAATCCTGTATTCAGGGTCTGGAGCCTATCCCAGGAGACCTGGACAGGGTGCCAATCCATCGCAGGGCACAGACACTCATACACTCACTCATTCACACACTACGGACAATTTGGGAACGCCAATTAACCTAACCTACATGTCTTTGGACTGTGGGAGGAAACCGGAGTACCCGGAGGAAACCCACCAAGCACGGGGAGAACATGAACACTCCATGCACACAGAGACGGGAATCGAACCCGGACCCTGGCGGTGCAAGGCGACAATCCTGACCCAATTTAAAGCAACTAGATAAAAATACTTTTGCACTACTGTACGTTTGTTTAATTTAACAGAATTTATACCTAATCTTCCTACCTTGTCACTTTAAATAACACCGTTCCTATATTTTATTTCCAGTGTACATCATTACAGTACATGCATGTGCAAAGTTTCTAGAAAAGGCCTTTTTGTGTCAGTTGAATGTTTACTGTATTTAAACACTCACTCGTTCACCTCGTCCAACATTTTACTGGCAGTTAAATGTTAAACAAACCAATCGATCCGTCTGGATCCAGACAGTTTTCCGGTTTGATCAGTCAGGACCGTGATCAGTCGTCCAGCCCGAGATCATCCATAACCCATCCTGTGTGTCGATTACACACGAGCGCCTGAATGGAGCAACACAAGTGTGCTGTGTTTAAATCCTACAGCCGTCTGCTATCAAGCAGAGGTGCGCTCTCACATCAGTCATAGTGGCATGGGCCAACCACACGCTTTGTTCCCGCCCCTAACGGTGCACGAGCAGCAGTTTAAGAAGCTCATGTCTCTGAGGAAGCATGTGATCCATCTGGATGATATTTGTACAAAAATAAGCTCTGACTAGTGACCTGGAGAACGTTCTTTAATAGTTCATTGTTTATTATATACATACAGTATAATAGATTTAGAAGTTACGTACTGTAGGAGATATGAAGATGTTTGTTTATGCTGTTTTTAGAAATTCTTAGAAGTCAGACGGAAAAGGGGAAAAAATCGAACAGTACAGTATATCAACATGTATTGTGAATCAAATTAGTTTTATATATATATATATATAAATGTGCTTTTTTTTTTTTTTTTTTTTTACTTTAAGTACCAGAGTTGAGTAAATGTTAGGTAAAATCTATATTTTTCATGATTATATTGTATTAGATTAGATTAGATTTTTATTGTCATTGAGCAAAGTACAGTAAAATACAGTAGCACACATGTACTGTACAAAGCTAATGAAATGCAATGGATAACCTGCGGAGAAGGATGAAACAGTGATTAACAGCCAAATTCATGCAAAAAAACAAGACAATATTTAAAGAATTTTAATGATTCATTTATTGGATTAGATTTGATTGAACTTCGTTGCCATTGTGCAAAATGCATTTTACAGTAAATGATGTCACAAACTGTAGTCATGGTGACCTGACAAGAAAACTTTAGCTGCATGGTTAACATGTCTTTTTCACGCACTTCTCCTCCTGCAGCAGCATGTCAGGTCACCGTGGGAACAGTGCAGGTCACAGGTGGCAGTCTGGTCAGACCTGAGCGCATCCCAGCATGCACCAGCTTTTCCAGCTAGTTCTGGGTCAGAGGGACCTGTCCAGAGCAGGAGACCTTTTCTCTCTGGACGACGGTGAGATCGAGGACTGTCTGTCTCAGGCGCTGGAGGAGATCAAGACCATATCCTGTCATCCTGTGAGTGAAAAGAGTTGGGGGATCTTAGAAGTGGTTGTTTAGGTGTACATCTCATATATTTAAAAAAAAAAATGCTGTAGTTCTTCCATGTGAGAGACATAATGAGAGACATACTGTAAACTTGTCCTTTTGATGTCTCCAGCCCGGCAACAGGCAAACCCTGCTCTGTGAGACTTGCACATTAAAACCCTGCAGTAGTGAAATCTGCAACCTGCCTGCAGTACAGTATGTTCAGGAAATAATTCCAGCGTGGTGCTGATTTCAGCCAGCTCTCAAGAAGTGTCTTGGCATGTTGTCACAAGCCATGTCCCACTCTCAACCGTTTGCATAATGCATGTGGAATTTTATTAGCAGTACAGTCGCTTGCATTGTTTGGATTCAAATCTCGTACTGAATACAGTAATATAAAAAATAGTCAGCTCCATCAGTTTTCTTCCTGTGATCTCCTAACCTATTAAACCAACACCATGTGTCATGTTGTTTTAGGAAAATAATCAACAGCAGGATGGTTTGATGTAAAACAGAGTAACTGTTCCCATTGTAAACTTTTCCATCCAACTATCCATCCATGTAGGAACCTAGGGATCGTGGTGACCACTGAGTTTATTCCCATTTTCCGACCTTGGTAGGACCTTCAGTCAACATTTAAAACATGCATTCGCACACTACGGGCAGTTTGGGAGCGCCAATTAGTCTAATGTGCATGTCTTTAGACTGTTGGAGGAAACTGGAATACCCAGAGGGAACCCACCAAGAACGCGGAGAACATGCAAACTCCATGCACACAGACCTCGAGGCGGGAATCGACAGTGAAGGCAACAGTGCTAATCACTAAGCTACCACAAAGGATTGGACCTTTTTTTGCAAAAGCCATTTTGGAGTCTAATAACATTTGGAGTCTACAGAAACATTCAAATATATGAGGAAAAATTATCTGCTGCCTTGTTTTCATTTTTGTTTTGGCCATGGCTTATACAAGCCAAGCAAATCAGATCCCCCCCCCTGTTGTGACCTCAAATATCAAGAGACCTTCACCCGGAGCTCAATGCTCAGCTCCGCCCAGTTCTGCCCAGCTTTGCTCTTCTGTCGGTGCACGAGCTTTTAGGCTAAACTAGTTGGTAGCCGGTAACTGCTAAATGCTAAGATGGCGATTTCTAGCATTTAAGAAGGGCTAGGTTAGCTTTTAGAGGTTAGTAGTCAACTGCTAATGGCTTACCTAGCCTGCTTTAGCTCTTAGTTGGGTTAAAAAAAAAAAAAAAAGGTGGGAAATGCTTAATAAGGTCCTAATTATGGACGTTTCTAATGCCTGTGTTCTGATTGGCTCAGACAATGCACTTTGTGCAAATGCTGTTCGGACAGTTGGTTTTGCCCCACCTCCAAAATATTTCAACAGCGCTATATAATGCTAAGCTGTTATCACTAACAAGTTTATGAAACAGAAGCTTATTTTCTTTTACATATATACCCAGAAAAGTGTTTTTTTACACAGAAGACAAAAGCTTTAATCTAAAACTATCTTAGTAATTTGTTATATTATAATATATTCAAATGTCAAGTCTATTTAAGGGTGTTTATTCAAACAAGAAACTTCCTAATGAAAGAACCTGGGCTACCTAGCCAGCTAGCATTAGCTCGCAACATAGCTTAGTTTACATGACTTTTTTCATTAACATACCTTTATCTTGCTGATTTACCTTTCCTTCGCGTTTCCTCTTGCTTTCTGCTCTCTGTATATGAAGGATGTGTCTTTTTTTGTGACATTTTATGATGGTTTTGCTGCAATGCTGCTGCTGCCTCTTCAATCAGCTCCAATAATCACCGGCACAATCTGACTCTGCTCAGATCCTGCAGCCCCTTTATAATATTATTATCGCTTTTTTTTTTTTTTTTCATTTAATATTGCTTAAGAAGCCGCTTAGTTCGCTTATGCCTTTGGGCCGGCTCTGATCAGAGGTGTATTTCTGCTTGAACATTAACACACATTTTGGAGAGCTCACAGACTTATGCTAACCTGTTTAAGAAGGAGTCTAATATGTAATGCTGGGCAAACGTCTTTGAAACGGGTTTCCTGTTAGATCATTCGTGTTATGTTTGGTTATGTAGTCAGATGACCTTGTCCGCGAGCTCTGATATCAGCATATGTCCATCTGAATTGATTCCGCTATGTCCTGACTGGTTGCAGGATTACGTGACTAATGACAATGACCAGGCGGTGGTGGAGATCTGCATCACTCGCATCACCACGGCGATCCGGGAGACGAGCTCGATGGAGCGCCACGGCCCCGCATTGGTGGCTCTGTGGGAGTCGTGTCTGGAGCACAACCTGCAGCCACAGGGCAAAGACGAGGACACGCCGCACGCCAAGATCGCCTCGGACATCACCAGCTGCATCCTGCAGGTCAGCAAGCACCAATACTGTACCAAATGTTTCTATAAAACAGCAATTATTGTAATAAATATAAATGGGAATGGTATTTTGGGGCTGAGCCAAAAAATGGACAAAAATATGTATAGAGGTGAATTGACTATGCTGAGTGTGTCCATGTGTGTCTGAAGTGCTGGTGTGGTGCCTTGTGATGGACTGTTGTCTCTTCTTGCATCACAGTTTTCTCAGGTGGGAATAAAAGGGGTAGAAGGGGTGAATGAATAATCTGGTTTTGGGTTCAAGTGAAGGTAATAGTACCTCAACTGACCGCTAGATGGCGACAAAACCAATTAAATTCTTCATTATGATCTCCTCTGTATGTACAGTGTAGGTGCAGATTCTCTATATGGACAAAATGACATTGTATCCAAATACATATGTTTCAATATGGAGTCGTTCCCCGATGTTTGCAGTATAACAGCTTTTCACTTTTCTGTAGAGCATTTATGAGGTCTGATTGAAATACGTGAATTCAATAATTAACAGGTTTGGCCAAATGCTTTTGTTCATATAATGTACAGTATGTGCAAATCATTTGGGATTTTTTTTCTTCTTGTTTTACTTATTCAATAGACTTTCGTGGAAGACCCGCACAGATTAATTATAATAATTGTATTCATTTATTTGCTGAAAATATGGTCATGATAATATTAATTTTCTGATCAAATTATTTTGAGAGCTTTTCAAACATATTTCTTCCTCCCTTGCTTCCTTCCTTCCTAAATACAGTCACAAGAAAAAGCCCAAACATCAGTTGCTCCCTTAACTTTCACAATGTTTTAGTATAAATTAAACCAAATTGCTATGTATTTGTACATCTGATTAATAAAAAAAATTTTTTTTAAAGTTAATATTATTACAATCAGTAATTAAACTCACTAAATACAGTTGGAAGTGTGTATGCCTTGTTCTAATCAACACACACACACACACACACACACACACACACACACACACACACACACACACACACACACACACACACACACCATTTCTGTCAGAGTGTTGAAGTCACACAACCAAACGAAGTTCAGTTTAATTTCATTGAACTTTCTGTCACTTCTTCTCCTCTCTCCATCAGTACTTGACTTTAAGCATGGGCAGAGGTGCATGCTGGGTAATGCGTGAGATCAGAATTTGTTACAGAGTCAAGCCGCGACAGCTCGGTTGGACGCATGAATATTTCCAGCAGGTTGTTGACGGACTCTTTGATCTGAAAACAAGACGGATATGAAAGTGACGGGCTTTCATAACGAGCTACATTTTGCTTGCAGGCATCCCTTTGAAAAGTGCATTTTAGATTCCTGAGACTGCGCTGAGAAAAAAAAAAAAGAGATTAATGCAGTGGCTAGTTTCTGTATGCATATGTATTCACCCCTACTCCATCTGTCACACATGCATACGACATACCCTATAATAGAAATGTGATGGGGGATAAAACCAGTATAGTGTGCAGATGAAAGCAAGTGTGATCGCATTCCATATGAACTCATTCCGATTGTTTTAAAAGCTCCAACATTAGTTATTGGTGATGCAACAAGAGCTACAAAACGCAACAAAAACTGACCGCCACTGATTCTAGGGGTTCTCGCAGCCAAAGTTTGCTCAGGGTTGAGACAGGGTTACAAAATACTCGCTTAATTAACCTTTGTGTTGCAAGAAAATGAAGTTCAGTAACAGTTTATTTAAAGGCAACATACATAAGGGCTTCAAAACACATTCATAGGCGTTACATTAAGCTTTTGTAAAAAAAAAAAAAAAAAAAAAAAAAAGTGTGATACATAGATAGTTTTGTTCTAGTTACAAAAGTAAATACTAGATTGCCAAAAGTATTCACTCACCCATCAAAATCATTGAATTCAGGTGTTCCAATCAATTGCATGATTACAGGTGTATCAAAGTAAATTAAGCACCTAGGCGTGCAGACCGCTTCTACAAACATTTGTGAAAAAATGGGTCGCTCTCAGGCCCTCTAAGCCTTCAGATGGGTCAGGGGTAGCTCAGTGGTTAAGGCATTGGACTACGGTTCGGAAGGTCCCAGGTTCAAGGGCCCACTTCCACCAAGTTGTCCCTGTTGGGCCCTTGAGCAAGGCCCTTAACCCCAACTGCTCAGATGTCTAATAAGATAAAAAAAAAAATGTAAGTTGCTCTGGATAAGGGCGTCTGCCAAATGCCTAGATGTAGATTAGCTCAAGAAGAGTGCGCAGAGAGCTTTATGGAATGTGGTCCCATGGCTGAGTAACTGAATCCAAGCCTCTCATCACCAAATGCAATGCAGAGCATCAGATTTAGTGGTGTAAAGCACACCGCCATTGGACTATAGGGCAATGGAGACGTGTTCCCTGGAGTGAGACATTTCGAACAGTTTGGGGACGGCCCCTTCCTGTTCCAACGTGACTGCGCCCCAGTGCACAAAGGAAGGTCCATAAAGACATGGATGAGCGAGTTTGGTGTGGAAGAACTGACCGCAACCCGATAGAACACCTTTGTGATGGATTAGAGTGGAGGCTGTGAGCCAGGCCTTCTCGTCCAACATCAGTGCCTGACCTCACGAACGCGCGTCTGGAAGAATGGTCAAAAATTCCCATAAACACACTCCTAAACCATAATTTTTTTTTCCACCTTATGGATTGAAGAACAAGCAAAGACTTTTGGCAATATAGTGTGGTGTATATTTTTGCCAATATTTATGACGTAGCGCATGTGATTAATCTAGAACTTTTGCATCATGCATTAAAATCATATGACCAAGTTTGACCCGAATGGCTTCCCATAATCACAGCACAGTTACCTGGCTGTGTGTAATAATGGCACGTTTAATGCGGAGAATAACCCGAGTGAGGTGTGAGGAACATCAAGATTGATTAAAAGAAGCTTCTAGATAGAAGTTTGGATAAAACTAAAGTTGTTTGCTTGTGCTACCTTCAAGGTGAACTGTTTTTGCAAGAATACATAAAATGTAAGATGTGCGAGTGGTTGCTCAGGTGGCCAAGGCTTTTGATTTTCAGATCTTAGGGTCAGGGTTCAAGCACCCCATCAGTGGGTTGCCACACCTTTATTCAAGAGATGCTGTTAAATCTTAATGTTGGAGATGTTATGAAACCGCATAATCTGTCTAATTTCTTTATTTCAACGTTGCACTTTTATAATACAAGTGAATAGCACTGTGGCCTTGCACCTCCGAGGTTGAGGGTTCAAATCCTGCCTCGGACTCGTGTCCATGCAGTGTGCACATTCTATGTTTCCAAAATTGCTGGTAGTGATGTGTACCTGTACATAGTGTGTGTGAGAGTGTGTGTGCTTGTGTGCCCTGCAATGTACTGCCACCCTTTCCTGGGTGCCTTACGCCCCTAGTCCTCTGGTCTATGCAACTCCCATATCGGATAAGCAGTATACGGAACGAGTGAGTGAGATTTTCTACTCGAATGAAATCATTCACAAGGCCCCGATCCAGTTTAAATACCATTGAATTTGTGACCTGATCGTATACACACAAGCTGACAGGTTTAAATGGTCATCGAGGGTAATTTTCCACACCTGTGGCTTGTTTGAGTGCAAATTAGTGCCTGTGTATACATAGCTGATGAGTGGTCGAGCTCTTGGAAGACCCATTTCTTCCATTTCATGGAAGGGCTGCACTGAGTACTGAGCCATGAAAAGAAGGGGAAAAAAGTAAAAGCCTGTAGAACTTTATAAATCACGCATAGGCTATGAGAGACCATCCAGAGATTTCAAAACGTCAAAGTCTAAAGTGTGCAAACTCTTATAAAGGAGTGAAAAATTAGGGGTCGTGTTGACCAGGAAAGATTTCAGACAAAACCGCCAGGAAAATTATTCAGGATGCAAAGAAAAGCCCACAAGCAACTTAAAAAAAAAAAAAAAACAAACAAACAAGAAGGTTCTTAAACACACATGGGCCACATGGTCGAGTTGCCAGAAAACAATGCCATAAAACAGCCTGCTTACATTACGCGAAACCGCGAAACTTGTGACTTGAAGAGCATCGGAGTGATGAGACGAAAATTGAAACTTCTTGGCCACAACCGTAAAAACACTGCGTTTGGAGAGGAGTCAACGGGGCGTGTGATGAGAAGTACACCATCCCCTCCGCTGAATCATGGACGTAGATCTCTGATGTTCTGGCAGCGTGTGAGCTGCAGGGGGGGGGACAGCGAATATACCGTAGACAAAACTGACGGCAAGATGTTTGCAGCATGTTATCAGATAGAAAGAAAGAAAAAAGAATTGGACTTCAGTTTGCATCCATCAGCCCAGAAGCTGCTCATGAGACCCACTTGGACTTTCCAATGTCAGAGTGATCCAAAGCACACGGCCAAGATGAGCCTTCAGTGGCTGCAACAGAAAAAAAAAGAAAAAAGTGAAGGTTCTGGAGTGTACCTTGATATCAGTGAGACACTTTGGTGGGGGGATCTCATGTGTTTGCAAGAATTTATGGCACCTGGAGGCTTTTTGCCAAGAAAAATGACTACGACAAAGCTATTGTTGATGCTCAAGAGGGCATCACACAGGGTATGCAAAGTTTAAGAAGGGATAAGCCATTTCTTTTCCTTGTCATGTTTTGTTTAGGCACAGTGGCTTAGTGTTCAGCACTGTCGCCTTGCATACCTACTGTCAGGGTCTGGGTTTGATTCCTACCTTGGGGTCTGTGTGCATGGAGTTTGCATGTTCTCCCTGTGCTTTATGGGTTTACTCCGGGTACTGTAGTCTGATTTACTCCCATAGTCCAAAAACTTTCAGATAATATAAGGCTAACTGACGTTACCGAATTGCCTGTAGTGTGTGTGCGCCATGTGTCGCCCATCCATGGTGTACCCTGCCTTGTGCGCCAAGTCTCCTAGGATCGGCTCCAGGATGACGTTTGGTTTAACACTTATGCTATTCGGTCATGGCTTATGTTTTCTATTAAGTAATAATAAAACACATTTTTATATATTTTTATGGTCCATGTTCATAACGCGCCATGGCTACCTTCATCAGCTAAATATTGCAGAAGCTCCTGCTTTGTCCTCTTGGGGGCGCCAGAGCATTTCACATACCGTTTCAGCTTTTTGGATTTTTTATTTTTTTTTTCCATCTGGTCATTTTGGTCAGAGAGCAGCCTGTGTGTGATGGTGCAAATACACGATCATGATAAGTGTGTTTGGGTCAGAGCCTGTCGGAGGTCTTTAGGTTAGAGCTCTATCCATGTGTGTTACTTAAAGGTAACCAGAAATTCAAAGAAACTGGTGTGAAACCATGCTGTTGAGGAGAGAATGCGCGTTACGACACACAATCCAGGACGTACAGCATCTTTTATTAGTTAATGAACTGAGACTTGGTTTATGTTTCAGCTCACCCATTGCTGCAGCTACCGGATTCAGCTCAGTCATCTAATCATGAAGGTTTTCGTTACGTGATGGAGGTTTATTGGAGCGGTTGGAACTACAGTAAACTGAGTAACACCAGAGTTTGAGAACACAATATACCTCGACTCCTACCCGCCTCACCTCGTATAATAGCTGACCAGGGCAATAAATTTTTTTTTTTTAATGATGCTCAGGCGTGGCTTGTCCTGGGAATTAGGTTCATTTATATTAGGATTTTCCTTCATGCGCTGCAGGAAATCTGAACCTTTAAGTCACCCAGACTGCTGTGACGTTAATATTGGGGAAAATGTATTGCAGAACATGTAGAGTAGTGACAAGCAAGTCCAGAGCTAACCAGTAAGAATCGACTCATGGGCATTTTTATTTACATTGCCTTGCCCGAAAACAAACAAACAAACAAACAAACAAACAAACAAAGACTATTTCAGGAGGGGTCAAATTATTTGGCTGCTTCAAGCGAAGAAAGCAACAAGAAGATTTGAAGTTTCAACACATTATCAAAGCCTGGAAGGAGAGTGCTGATCTGCTGACTTTATCTGTGGAAGAAAGAATATAATCAGGAAAAAACATACACGGAGATCACCTAAATATTTGAAGTTGCATGGTGAAAAAAAATAAAAAAATAAAACGACAGTGAAACCCAGAGCTATGTTTCAGTATTTCCACACACACACACACACACACACACACACACACACACACACACACACACACACACACACACACATACCATGAAGCGATGTTCTATAATGCCTAGTGTCCACTGTGTTACTGTATGTTCTAGCATGGCTTATAGAACAACTTTCACACACACACACACACACACTCACACACACACACACACACACACACACACACACACACACACACACACACACACACACACACTGATGAAGCGTTCCCATAATGCCTAGTGTCCACTGTGTTACTGTTCCTGCATGGCTTATAGAACAACTTACACACACACACACACACACACACACACACACACACACACACACACACACACACACACATAATGATGAAGCGATGTTCCATAATGCCTAGTGTCCACTGTGTACTGTATGTTCTAGCATGGCTTATAAAACAACTTACACACACACACACACACACACTCACACACACACACACACACACACACACACACACACACACACACACACCATGAAGCTTTATGCTCCCATAATGCCTAGTGTCCACTGTGTTACTGTATGTTCTAGCATGGCTTATAGAACAACTTACACACACACACACACACACACACACACACACACACACACACACACACACACACACACACACATACCCGATGAAGCGATGCTCCCATAATGCCTACTGTCCACTGTGTTACTGTATGTTCTAGCATGGCTTATAAAACAACTTACACACACACACACACACACACTCACACACACACACACACACACACACACACACACACACACACATACCCGATGAAGCGATGCTCCCATAATGCCTAGTGTCCACTGTGTTACTGTATGTTCTAGCATGGCTTATAGAACAACTTACACACACACACACACACACATACCCGATGAAGCGATGCTCCCATAATGCCTAGTGTCCACTGTGTTACTGTATGTTCTAGCATGGCTTATAGAACAACTTTCACACACACACACACACACACACACACACACACACACACATACCCGATGAAGCGATGCTCCCATAATGCCTAGTGTCCACTGTGTTACTGTATGTTCTAGCATGGCTTATAGAACATGACTCACGGATTTACATAAATTGTCTGAATAACGGATTACATTTTTAAAAATATAACTAAATACCTGAGCATTAAAAAGGCGGACCTAAGGCGTTAGATTACTCGTTACATGAAAAAAAAAATAATAATCCAAGTACTGTAACACCCAACACTGGTACTGAATGACCAGGTTATCACATCTATGCAGGTTTTCTTCGTCCCAGATTCCAGGGCTCATATTCCAGTCACATGACACTATGTGTTGTAAGCAAAATTTGAGTGTTTGACTTTTTCTTTCTTTTTTTTTTTTAACTTGCTAAATTCTGAAGATGAATTGTTCTTACCATAAGAAATTAATCATTAGTTTTAAAATTAATTACAAAATAATAATGAGCAATCCAATATTTCCTCCTGCTTTGTGCTACTCACATCCTCACCATGTGTGTGTGTGTGTGTGTGTGTGTGTGTGTGTCTGTTCCTTTGCGCCTAGACCTACAACCGAGCTCCCATGATGGTGCTTGCTGTCCCGGTGGCCGTTCGCTTCCTGCAGCAGGGGAATCACGAGCTGAGCAGAAACATGTCCAGCTACCTGAGCCTGGCCGCCATCTCCAAAGCCGAGCTCCTCGTCCAGCACGCCCAGGCCATCATCACCAGCGTGCTGGGAGGTAGGGTTCGGGTCAGAGGTCAGAAAGGTCCCGTCAGGCCACCGACAAAGCGCATAGCTTGTGAGGAAACGACGTCGGCCATGGACGCCGATTCAACACGATTGTTACTGTAGAAACGTTAGTTTATTCGACCGAGCGCGTTAATGTGAACCTGCGGTCTGGAGCTGCGCCACCTGCTAAACTAATGGAGCTGGAAACTAATCAACAACTTCCAAACCAATCAGAAGCCTCGGAGTCTCTAACAGCGCTGTGGCGTGAGTGAGTGTGTGTGTGTGTGTGTGTGTGTGTGTGTGTGTGTGTGTGTGTGTGTGTGTGTGTGTGTGTGTGTGTGTGAGGTCTGAGGGTAATTGTATCATTTAAGCCTTTTCATGCGGAACATATTAAGTGAACTGTTATTGAGATTTAAAGGGCAGCTCTCCTCACCTAAAGGTCTTCGTTAAACAATTCCCGTCGGGCGCGTAACCTTTTGCACGAGTGCTGTGGGTACATTCAGTCCTGTAGGAGAAATGTTTCATCTCGTGGCAGCCATTTGGATGCAGATGAAAGTTATTGGATTTGGATTGTTTATTTATTTATGTATTATTATTATTATTATTATTATTATTATTATTATTATTATTTTCATTAGATATGAACAGCGCTGCGATATTAACACGGTCATTTGAGACGTGACTGATCTGAACTAAATCTGAAAACCCATTTTGTCCGGATCTGTTGTTCTAGCGAGATGTATGTCGCAGTGTATCATGTGCCGAGTGACGCGTTTGTGTGATCCCGTGCCTCGTATCTCAGCTGTTTAAACACAGGAACGCCTGGACGGGGCGGGGGAGGTAATGACCATCTCAATAGTGTGTGTGTGTGTGTGTGTGTGTGTGTGTGTGTGTTGTATTGCGGGACGACTTCTTTGGACGTTCAGGAGTGGATAGAGCCGTTAGGACTACGTGTGTGTGTGTGTGTGTGTGTGTGTGTGTGAGATGTTTGTGTGTGTTCCCTGGCCTGAAAAAGCACAACTTTGGAAAGGTCATGGCGATATCACCGTTACGCAATATGGATGGATGGCGGCGTGTTAGTTTAGAGCAAACACGACTCGGCGACGCCATTCGGACGATCCAACCCGTCTGTCCGGTGACCTTTAACCCCTTCCACGGAGCACATGGAGAGAAAGGTCGTCATGGGTCCAGTTCAGCAGTCAACCTCACCACTAAAACACGAGTTCTATCGTCAGTCACGCGGCCGATCAGAATCCAGAATCTAACAGAGCCATCTCGTGCTGTGATGTCTTTTTAAACGGTCAGTAGCAAAACGTCTTCCGTCTTCAGACCAAAAAAAAAAAAAAAACAAAACAAACAGAAGTGATTTACAGTACTAGCTTTGCTTTCACCTCCATGCTGTTTAACCAAGAGGTCCTCCACTTCTAAGAGCATCGCATTAAAGGTGCTTAACCCGCTCCTCATGAGCTCGCAGGAGGACACCCGATAAAACCTCTTTACTGTAGAGCTCATTAGAGGCTTCCGTCGCGTCCGTGTACAGGGAAGAAGTTATGTACGCTTATGTCTCACGGACAAAAACAGGTCTGCCGAAACAGTTTAATGAGGGCTGCTGGAGAACAGAGAAAGCCCTGCTTGTTTCGCACAGATTTCCTGTTTCCATCCCCCCCCCATACGAAAACAAGCTCCCCCGACTCCATGCAGTTGTTTGTTTAACAAATGCCGAAAGCTAAGCCAGCGATTAGCGGCTATGCCGTGATGGGGTGCAGAGGGCCCTCGGCCATGCGTTCATAGCGCCGTAATGTCTTCACCGGAACACACCGCGCTCGGGATCGTTAAGATCGATACAATAAAAGTGTAACATCTAAAAAAAAAAAAAAAAAAAAAACTCCCAAGTTGGCTTTCGCTGATGACCGACCCGGCCAAGACCGGCTTACATAACGAGCAATCGTGAAATCACCATGGTGATGCACCATCCACAGCTCGTGTAAACGAAGGCTGAGATACCGTTGGCCGACTGTGAACAACGTGACCGCGTGCGCAGGGTTTTATGTCAGGTTTACCCGCTCTGTGCCAACAGCAGGAGAGAGAACGTACAGTGCGGACGTTCCCGAGGCTTCGATGAGCGCAGATTCGAAGGGGAGTCGAGGCCTTGCACAACGAGCCCAGGTCATTTATTGTTTTATAAATAAAACCTAATTGTTGATACGCCGCAGGTTTTCCGTAACGAGATGTTTATTTAGCGTTTATGGAAGCCCTCTCCGGGCTAACAGGGGTAAAAGCTGTAACTTTTTAAGTTTTCCGGCATCTGCAGGACGTCTTGCGGTTCCTCGGCGACGTGACGTGTTGTGTTCGTTCCAAGCAGGAAGAAAAGAGAGAGAGAGAGAAAAAGAAAGAAAGAAAAAAAAAAAGACGTCGTCTGGTGAAGGAATGAAAACAGGAACTGACTTGTCCGGAGAACGTTCCACCAAAAATGTTTTCTTTAATTAGTAGAAAAATTTGTAGTTGGCAAAAAAAAAAAAAAAAAAAATAATAATAATAATAATAAAAGTAATAAAGCACTTGAGAGCGTGCTATTATAGGAACTTCAGCGCTGCAGTAGATGTAATAACGTTTCTGTGTTGTGATCATTTTCACATTTGCACATTTTCGAGGTTCCTACCAAATGTAATTTATACACTTTTCCAACATTATGAAAAAAAAAAAATAATAATAAAAATTTAAAAAAACGTTTATGACCAGTTTTCGTTTCAAGAAATTATAATTATACGATTCATTCCGATGGCGCACAAACCCTCGATCACGTCGTTGAGGATCGTCATCTCTCTTACAATATCATAGAACGGATGCCGTGGACGTCTGGTGCTCCCCATCGGCGCCAGCGTCCCGGGCACGTCTTGTTTTTCTTCCTCGTTCCGTCATTAATGACATCCAGACCCGTTGCCACTTACCCACCCAGGCGAGCCGTGACCTCTGTACAATTCCCAGCAGAAGCGGAATGGGGTGAGGTAATGGAGTTCACGTCGGGTCGCGCTTAGGTACGAAACATACCGAGGTACGAGTCGTGCGATAACCCTGAACCAAAAAGTTTCTTTTTCTCTTTAACTTCTCGGATCGTCCCAGCCGGTTCTGCAGGCGTTTCAGGAAGAGCCTGAGTGTTGCGTTTCTTTACGATCGCCTGGTCGAGCGGGGCTTCATCAGTGTCCGTGCAGGGGTTCCGTGTGAAGTTATACTGCAGGAAGTGTGCGCTGGATGAAGGAGCTCTGGAGTTCGTTACACGTGCAGAACTCCTGGGTGGACAGGAGCGAGCGTGGGCTCCTCGGGGCATGCTCATTATGAGTTACATCCTTTTTTGAGAATATGGCGAGTTTGTCAGGTTTTACCTGGGTTTGTTACACTCGGGAAGATCAGGTTTCTCTCTTCTATAGAGCCTCATCCATTATCAATCCATTAGTGATTAGCCCTATCGCCTTGCACCTCCAGGGTCGAGCGTTCAATTCCCACCTCATGTGTGTGTGTGTGTGTGTGTGTGTGTGTGTGTGTTTGTGGAGTTTCTGTGCATGTTCTGTGGATTTCTTCTGGGTGCTCAGATTTCATCCCACAGTCCTGCAGACATGCAGATTAGACTAATGGATGTTTCCAGATCGCTCGTAGTGTGTGCCCGGTGATGGACTGAGTATACTCTGCCACGTGCACAAAGTCTCACAGGATAAGCAGTATACAGTAGAAGATTAATTAATTTAATCTTGAAACTTGTAAATAACTCATGAAAGATTAAAGTTACGTTAAAACCAAGCACATCATTGTTTTTCTTGTGAAATTCCCAATAAGTTTGATGTGTCACATGACCCTCTTCCTATCGAAAAAAAAAAGTTGGATCCAAGATGGCCAACTTCCAAATGGCCACCATGGTCACCACCCATCTTGAAAAGTTTGCCCCCTCACATATACTAATGTGCCACAAACAGGACGTTAATATCACCAACCATTCCCATTGTATTAAGGTGTATCCATATAAATGGCCCACCCTGTACTCCAATCTAAAGATGACACTGTAGATACTAGGGATGGGAATCACCGGGGATCACCAGATACAATATTATCACAAAATCGAGTTAGTGATTCGATTTGCATCACAATTTGGATTTTTTTTTTTCTAAATTCTATAAAAGAAAAAAAGAAAAACATCTTACACTGGATGTGGTGCTGCCAACCAGTGTGTGAGTAGTTTAGAGCACCACCTGTAGGAGCATAGAGGAATGGCAACATTTTACCACCTGAAACGCAAACATACTGTATATAAATGTAAAATTATATCTAAAAAACATCTATTCTGGAGTCAATATGGCATAATATTAATTGCCACTGAAAGTAATCATGATGCATCAAAGAATCCCTTTTTTATTGTTGTTGTTGTTGTTGTTGTTTCCCCATCTTTACTAGATACTAATAGAAATGTGTGGTTTAGGCCTGTTAATAAAATTCTTTTTTTTTTCTTTTTTTTTCTTGAAAGTGTGTGTGTGTGTGTGTGTGTGTGTGTGTGTGTGTGTGTGTGTGTGTGTGTGTGGTGAAAATATATATTATCTTCAAGTATCTATAGCATGCATTCAAAGCTCTTAAAAGATTTCTGGATGGATTGAGATTCATGTAACAAGTGGAAATGACACTAAGACTGTTTATAATAAACCTGCAGACACTTATGTAAATGAGCTACTGTGAGCCACGCCCCTCCAGAGAACAGCAGAGCTGGACAACAAGCTGGGGGGAGGGGCATCTTCTTACAATATATGAGGTCACATTAGAAGGAAAATCGAATCAGTTTTTTTTTTTTTTTTTTCTAGAATAAAACTTGTAATTTGGTGCTGTTTAAGGGGGTTACTGGAAATCCACCTCATTATCGTGGATTAGTTTCTCATGGCTGCATGTCCTGAAGCAGGGTGCCATAAATCAAATCAAAGGGTTGGTAAGCATGAAGTGCGAGGGAGCCATGGCAGTTGAAAAATGTTCATCAGGGGCAGTTAGGTTTTCCAGGGGCCCAGGATCTCTAGCGGAGGCCCTGCCCAGGGGCGGATCTACTGGGGTGGCAAATGCCACCCTAAGAAAAAGCCTTGCCACTCCATTTGCCACCCCAGTACTAGTGTCCTAGTGTTCTAAAAATAAAAGAGTTTCCTCGACCGATTTCCAGCAGCGACTCTGTATTTTGATGACATAGTGTCCCAGTCATCGATCAGCGTCGCTGATCAAAGTAAATTGTCCAATAAAACCACCCTCCGGGGTTTGTTCACCTGTATTTCCGTTGTTGCTCTTTATTCCCCGCTACAATACTCATAAATAAAAGAACAAAATCTCATCTTTCTCTTAAAGTACAGTCCGGACAAACGACACTTATGAACTGTTTTGTTTTAGTGAATCGAAGACATTTACAGTAGTGCAACCGGCGAGATCAACACACACAGATGACTCAATCCGGCTCTTTTAACAAACCGAAGCAGTTTATTTTGATAACTTTGTGTATATTATATTGTATATTATTATTATTATTATTATGTGTTTTTGACTTAAGGAAACTTGATCCACTGAGACTTTGTATCCATATGCAGTCTGCATTGTTGGCCGTGCTTTGTAAATTAAACTTGGCATAGACTTAAACTCGCTACAGGTTTGCATAGAACTCAATAAAGAGAAGTTAAATATACCGTACCAGCTCATTTAATGTATCTGACGTTCCAATCCCGGTATCAGGTTCAAGTCAATCACACATCAGCCTTTATTTCATTTTTATAGGACGATGTAAAAAGGTGCACCCTAGTGTGTACACCGAATAAGAATAGCGTTCCTCGGATCCACAAAAACCATGCAAGTATGCGTGCTTCAGTGTTGCCACCCCTCATAACCCTAATGCCACCCCCTTGCCACCCCATGAATCATTTCCTACTGTAAATCCGCCCCTGGCCCTGCCTTAAAGTGTTTGATTCGTCATCTCACTACTGTGTATCAGTTACTAACTACAGTGAATCCATTAAGTGTATTTGTAAGAATCAGGAACCTTTCGTTCTTTCGTAAAGAAAGTGTTGTTCTACTAGTTAAAGAAACACTCTCCAGACTCGACATGTACTATATTTAACAAATTTCTTTATTAAACGCCGCCGTTTTCACTCATTCAGTAAGAGTAATAGAAAAAGAAAAAAAAAATCTATATACAATATAGGTTAATTTCATCCTCTTAACAAAAATACAGTATAATACATTTCCTCACATTAACAGAACAAAGGTAAAGTCTCGAGAGACTTTGTAAACATTTCACACAGCTCATTTATCAAAATATAGCGAGCGTCTTCGTCTTCAACAAAGACAAGCAAAGGAAAAACAAGTTACTGAGTTTTTTTTTTTTTAAGTAGTTTTTTTTTTTTTTTTTAAGTAGTTTCAAAAGATTATGGGATCAAAAGCTGAATGTAAACATTCTGATAAATACAATAAGAATACACAGGCTGTCGTGATAAAACCAGAACACTGTCCAAAGATGCCGGCTTGTTGTTTGTCCCCTTGCTCTTTGGTTCTCCTGGGTCTCATACTGTAGCTCCGTACGTTCCAAGGACTCTAACTAAAGACGTTTGCCACCACAAGCAAGTAGGCTTCATAGATCTAAGCAGGATGTGCTGGTGATAGTGTAGTAGTACAGTGGGCTAGGTGTAAAAGTTTTAAGCGTGCAGGATTGTGTTGGGTTTTTTTATTTATTTATTTTTTTATGTATTTAATCGAGCAGCTAGTAGATGAGTTTGACTCCTCCTTTCTCCATGATCTGGGACACACCCCAGGCCACTAGGTTGCCACGGGAACCGCAGTCCCATCCATCCTCCTTCGCTTGTGCAAGAATCTCCTCGTCCTCTAGGACACGGTCCCACACATTCACACCAGTCAGCTTCCCTGTAAACCCCACGTTGGTATTGAACGTCGCCTGGAAGCCGAATCTATTGGCCGAACGTTCGCAGGCGTACTTCTGGCCAAGGATAGTAACCCCCTCATCAGGAATCTCATGCCCCTTGGCTACATCAGGAGAACTTGCTGCTCTGTGGCCGTCTACCCAGAGCGACGCCGTACCTTGGTCCGAGCTCCAGGTTCCACACAAGTGCACCCACCTTTCCTTAGTGACAGCATTGTGTACCTCCACTAAACTCTCTTCTGCTCCTACCGTGAAGAGGGCGCTACGCCCACTGAGCAGCAGCTGCAGCTCCGTCAGTTTGCTTGTGGTGCTGTAGGAGAAGAGTACCGTCTTGTTAAGGGTTTCGGTTGGTTTAATCCACATGCATACGGTTAAGGCGCGGGTTTTCATGGAACGATCGGGAAGCATCTCGGCCTGCATGTTGGTAGAGCGCATGGGGAAGAAGAGGGCCATGTCGCACCCTTAATGGAGACAAAGAGAGAGAGAGAGAGAGAGAGAGAGAGTGAGACATGAAGACACAGAGATGTTAGTTTTGGATATCAGTATTGCATTTGTCTAAGGCAATATCCTAAACCCTACGGGAGAGCATAAACCCCTGAGGTAGGCCGTGCCAAAGCATAAAAGATCAATGGGAGGCTTCAGGCTTTTTCAGAACAACTCCTTAGCCAAATCTTGTCTTTGATGAATTAAATGCATACAGGACATCTGTCTCCTCTTTCAGAAGGCCAAACCCTGATGTAATCCACAATAAATCCTCCCTATCTGATAGCGCACCTCTGCAATCTTATTGACATTTTAACATCTTGGCTGTCTTTCAGCCGAAAGAGGAAAGATCATCCTCTAAACATCTGTTGAAATGTCACATTTGCCCCACTCCGTGTTCCCGCTGTGGAACCGATCCACAGATCCGGAGGCATCCTACTGCATTTGTTAGCGTTCTGGGTTCATGTCATCATTTGTTTAGGAAGAAATGGTTGTTGTAAATTTCTCTTCCAGATGGTCGGCGATTTGGACGTGCGTATGGGGGGGGGGGGGGTGGTTTGTTTGTAGATGATCGAAGCAAGTCCAGCAAGAAAGGGCATCTCTAATTCTAAGATAAAGGAGGCATAGTGTGGGTGTGTGTTTATGTGGGTTGGCAAGCAGGAGGATTTATGGTGCGCCAGGCATTCGGTGCAGTGTAGTGGTTGATTCTTCTTCATCTGTATTCGGTTATGACGGCTCGTAATCATTCTGTTTTCACCAGACATCATGTTTATCTAGTGTTTCCTAACTTCACATTTGAGTGATGAAAAGAGTATTGACTCGTACGTTTTCCTCCCATCGTTGTTTGCTGGTTAGGCCTTCATGTTTCCCCTAAATACACAGATTATATTGTTTCCATCTGAGCTCAGTTTTAGAAGTACAGACTTGGGAGTCTTGTCTCGGGAAGATAAAAAGTGCGCAAATTATGATTGCGCCAGTTAGAATGGGTATTCAATCAGCTCTGATGGCTTATGGTTTGAGCTAGTGAACGGTAAAAGTGGTAAATCAGGTCATAAACCGGTTTGAGCATGTAGTCATCACCTTAGCAGTGGTTTTTTTTTTTTTTTTTTGGTCTTCTCCAAGGCAGTTTTGTTTTCCCAGAACATCATTTAATTTCCACATGTCTACCAACATCTTTTTGAAATCTCTTTTAAACTGTAATGCCTGTTTATGATAATGACTCTGACACACTTACTGGCCCCTCTCTCCCCTTGGGATCTGTCTGATTCATCCTGATGCTTTAATTCTCCACTTGTGACTCACTTTGTGCATGGTTTATGATCCCAAACTGACATCTTAAAGATTAATGAGTCCCAAACTCATTGGGATTGGTATTTTCCCAAAGTTTTTCCCCACCTTTGCCTCAGTGGATAATCTCAAAGAATCGCTGTAAATTCGTATTGAAGAGCTGCTGGTACAATCTGCACAGGCCAAACATCCTGTAAACACACCATACTGTACTTGTACTAATATATATCTGACTGTATGCAGTGTCATACCTGCAGGTAGGATGTGGCCAGCTGTGGCTCTTACAAAGAAGCTGAACTCCTTTTTTAGGTTTTGCAGCTCAGCAGAGATGACTTGCAGCTGTCGTCTGTTTTCCTTTTCCACATCTCCAGTCTGGTCACTTTTAATCTGGGCGGGTAGGCAGTTTTTCTCCACCTTATCGAGCTGTGCCACCTGTTCCCCAGTGCTCTCCAGGATCTGCTGCAGCATTGCGTCATACCGTGCCTGATGACGTGCCGTGGCTTCATTCAGCCTCGACAGAGCCTCCAGAAGTTTCTCCTCGATGTGCACGCTGGTCCAACGTGCCGAATTCTCTACTGCAGTCGCACAAGTGCCGCTGTTCTGCGCTATGATCTCCAGCACCTCTGTGCGCAGGGACTGCAGGCCCACCTTCACAATGTCATCTGAGTACTGCAGCAGCATGTTCTCCTTCATCTGCGAGTTCTCCAGCATGGTGAAGAGTTTGTCCCACTTGGTGTGCTCCCGGGCCGCGCAGGGAGTCTCAGTGGGGGTAGTTACTGTTAGGGCAGAAAGGAGATTACAAGTTACACTTGCACAGATTGTTGGTGGAGAGGGAGCGGGCGGATGGTGGATTTGTCTTTATGCTCTAATGCGTGTTTGTTGGTGGTTATCGTAATATATAGTGCAGTTGATTTATATACCTTTTATTGGCTGCTAGGTGGTTTATGAAAAACCCAATCAGAATCGAGTATATCAAAGAGCGGGAAAAAAGAGATTCTGTTTCATAAGATAAAATATTTAATTTTTGCTGACATTTGTGCTTTGTTACGTTAATCATTTTGACTAAAACTTGAAAAACAGTCATTATGATGTTAATGACTATTTTCCAGTGCGTGACAATTTATGTGATATATTGGGAAACAGTCAATAACGTCATACACCTGAAAACAGTCATTAACGTTATATATTGGGAAACAGTCATTAATGCCATACACTGGAAATCAGTCATTAATGTCATATATTGGGAAACAGTCATTAATGTCATACACTGGAAATCAGTCATTAATGTCATATATTGGGAAACAGTCATTAATGTCATACACTGGAAATCAGTCATTAATGTCATATGTTGGGAAACAGACATTAATGTCATAAGCTGGAAAATAGTCATTAATGTCATATATTGGGAAACAGTCATTAATGTCATACACTGGAAATCAGTCATTAATGTCATATATTGGGAAACAGTCATTAATGTCATACACTGGAAATCAGTCATTAATGTCATATGTTGGGAAACAGTCATTAATGTCATAAGCTGGAAAATAGTCATTAATGTCATATATTGGGAAACAGTCATTAATGTCATACACCTGAAAACAGTCATTAATGTCATACACCTGAAAACAGTCATTAACGTCATATATTGGGAAACAGTCATTAACATCACACACCTGAAATCAGTCATTAATGTCACATATTGGGAAACAGTCATTAACGTCACACACCTGAAATCAGTCATTAACATCACACACCTGAAATCAGTCATTAATGTCACATATTGGGAAACAGTCATTAACGTCACACACCTGAAATCAGTCATTAACGTCACACACCTGAAATCAGTCATTAATGTCACATATTGGGAAACAGTCATTAACGTCACACACCTGAAATCAGTCATTAATGTCACGTATTGGGAAACAGTCATTAATGTCATACACTGGAAAACAGTCATTAACATCATAAACTGGAAAACAGTCATTAATGTCATATATTGGGAAACAGTATTAATGTCATACAATAGAAAACAGTCATTAATGTCATATATTGGGAAACAGTCATTAATGTCATATATTGGGAAACAGTCATTAATGTCATACACCTGAAAACAGTCATTAATGTTACTGTATATATTGGTAAACAGTCATTAATGTCATATATTGGGAAACAGTCATTAATGTCATACACCTGAAAACAGTCATTAATGTTACTGTATATATTGGTAAACAGTCATTAATGTCATATGTTGGGAAACAGTCATTAGCATCATACACCTGAAAACAGTCATTAATGTCACATACAGTATAAGTTGTCAATGGTAGGGCTGCAGAATTTGATCAAAATAATCATTGTGATTTTAAACTGTTTTATGCAATTATTAAATGTACCGTTTAGCCTAAGAGCAAGAAATACTAACAGCAAATAATGGCATGATCTCATTAAGATGATGTTTGCCCAAAAAAAATTGTTCACATCAAAAGTATTTAAAGAAATACTTAATTTATAATTTATAAATAAATACCAAAACAAAAATTTTAAAAATTGCACAGGTCCATATGGCAATTTCGATAAAAAATTATTAAATGAATAAACGACAAATTGATGCCAGAACTTGGCAAACACCCAGAATGCCCTAGGGCTGCCCAGTGATTTTATTTAGTAATTTTTTTTTCTTCCCTGTAATGAATTCCTGGCGCACCGCTTGAAAACGCAGAATGGACCACTTTCACCTACTGTCTTACCACCCATGCTGTTCTTAACCACAACTTTTGTTTGCAGTGTGTGTGTGTGTGTGTGTGTGTGTGTGTGTGTGTGTGTGTGTGTGTGTGTGTGTGTGTGTGTGTGTGTGTGTGTGTGTGTGTGCGTGTGTGTGTGTGTTGATTCTTGAAGCAGAGAGAGGTTTTGTTTCTGGTGTGTGCTGAGGGCCTCTGAGTGTTTACATCATTAAAGAAAGACCTCTGAGCTTTTTGCCTTTTGTGTCTGCTGTAATCACACACACACACACACACGCACACACACACACACACACACACACACACACACACGCACACACGCACACACAGATTGCTGATTCAGCCTGGTTTAATAACGTGCCAGCTGAAATAACTTGACATCTCATCACATTATCACCAACTCAATGACAGTACTCATTTTTTTTTTTTTTTTTTTTTTACACATAAAACGATTCGTCTTCATTTCCTTCATATCCACATATAGAGCTAGAGGCAAAAAACACAACCGTTAACTTTCCTGTAGTTTGACTTATTTTGATCACTGAAATTTGTGGAAATTCGTTAAACAGTTTACAGAAACACATCATATTTAACCTCATGATCAGATTTCCAGCTCTTTATGGATGCTCTTTATTAGCATCTATAAAGTTTTATGTGATTGTGATAAGCATAACATCTAACTGTCAGTTGGGTTGACTAAGGTATTGAGTTCTCGGCCAGAGTTTTCATGAAGAGAAAATACTTTTGTCTTTTTTTTTAGAGTGATCTAGTTGAATAAATGTTAATTAAGGAAATGTAAAAGTAAATGAATGAATGAATAAATAAATAAATAAATAAATAAATAATCAAACCATTATACAGTACATATAAACTTTAGTTTTAATTAAGTCAATATAATTAATCAATAAAATTTTACAAACTAAATCAGCAGTTCTAACACCATAATAACTGGATGAAAACTTTTAAAATAATGATCTCTCTTCTTACACAAAGTGAAACTATCTTGAATATACTTCAGTTTGTTAAGTGACCGTCCTGTACATCTAGGCATTTTGTTCATTCTAATTCGGCAGATAACTTCGGCAAAGTATTTTGCCTAATTTAAGGATTTCATTCAGTAAAAATCTTTCATTCAATTTACAATGACCAGATCTAGGTTTCATACTTTAATATACTCGGAGAAGATATAGATTAAATTCAATATATTTTCACTTATCTTCCGTTTTTTTTTTTTTTTTTTTGCCCATCTATACTTTACTGTTTGAAATCTATCTGATTAGCGTTCACATCTGGTATGCCCTGAATTCACTTCACTTCATATTTTGGAACAAAGTCTTGTTTCCGGACTCCAAATTAACTTTGTCGTATAAATACAGCTATAAACGATGGGGCACAAATTTTTGCATGTTACACATTAGACATAAGACACGTGTTTAGTGAGTGGGTCAGCATGTTTAAGGTTAAGGCACTCACCCTCACTTTGCTCTCCCCCGTTGAGTTCATTATAGTCACTATCAACGTAGTTGACCTTGATCGGATCGCCGTAATTCTCAGACATCACCACGCTCGCCAAAACCACCATACACACCACCTGGAGAATCCTCAACGCTGACATGTTGACCACGTGTGTGTATATGCGTGTGTGAGTGTGTCTCTAAGCTACAGCGTGCGTCTGTGCAGAGTGAGTTTTAAGTTTGAGGTATGCTCTGACTCAGACTCTCTCCGCGTGTGTGTGTGTGTGTGTGTGTGAAATGCTGAGCAATCTTTAGGCAGTGCTCCGATGTGTATGTGTGTGAAAGCTGAAGCTGAATGGAAAGAGCTGGAGAGGGCTGCTCTATATAAACATGCACGTGCATACGCACACGCCCCCACACAGAGTAGAGTCAGCCTACTTTTTTTTGGGGGGGGGGGGGACGTAGTGTACAGTATGTGGTAATTATAGAATTGCCATTCCTGAAGTTATGAGAAAGAAGCAAAAGAGCAGCTTGGGGGCCCGTGATGAAAAAAAAAAAGGAATAATAATAAAAAAAAATTTAAAAAAAAACAGAAAGACAGATCTGACTGATACAACTAACAGTTTCACAATACGTCTATTGTTTGTTCGATTTTTGATGATGAAAATTACTTCAACATGGGATTTCCCACTTCCGTGCTCTATGCTTTCACTAGTTCATCCCATCCTTTTTTTAAACTCTTTTTTAACACACTTATCCTTACTTCCTTTTTCCCAGTCCACATTTCCCAACTATATTTCTGTCCTGATTTATTTCTCATTTTGCTCTTAGAATTAAACGTATTACATTATTATCATATTGGTTTTTATCTTGAATTTACCAAATCAGCAATATCTAAGTTTATAGACAGACCAAATGTAAGGGACACACTGACGTGTTGGCAGACAGAACACTTGGGCTTTGGAAACTGGTGAAGGTACAGGTGCGTCATGAGATGAATGGTGAAGCAGGTTTGTTGGTCCAGCGAGTGTGGCACTGGTGGGATTGGTGGTGTTGAAACAAGGGTCCCTGTTAAGATGTCTATAAGTCTGGGGAAGGACGTTGACAAAAATTGTCTTAACTCTGGCTATGACCCTCCGATACTCACGTTCACTGTCACAATTTAATTTCATTCTTCCCCATAAGCTCGCAGAGGGTTAAAAGCAGAAGAGACTCTGACCCGTTACAAGCCCTGTAGCCAGGTGATCATTGTTGGGCCACAACAATGTACAGTAGGCGCCTAATTAATGACGTCCTTTCGGCACCCACCCAGCCGGTCGGCGAGTACCAACATTGTACTCTTGTGTCTATGACGGCTTCAAGTTGGTTGCGAGTGCTCCAGTAGCAAGGTTCCCAGTGCTTCCGAGCCAGGCCAGTTGTGTTGTGTACCTGCCCTGTACTGGACCTTGAACTAGATGTCCTGTAGGTCAAGAAACCATCAAGAAGTCGTGATATTTGTTTTATTTGCTTTTGCCATGGTGCATGATCAGTCGTTAATGTGAACTGCTAGATAATAGCAGAGGTTTTTTCACTACCCATATAGCCAGGGATTCTTGATTCATAGCTGTTCTTTCCGCTTGGAATCCTGAGAGAGGACGACGTCCCGGTGCGCCGTTTCTGATGTGCCTGTGTGGACTGTGAAGAACTTTCTGAAATCTACACTAGGTTGCATAGTACTCAGAAGCTTGTGAGGGTTCTCTTCGAAATCGTGTGGATGCCTTTTCTGCAGGCTTGAAACAGATCTCCTGGTTAAAATTGTTGGGTCAAGGCTCTTCATTTGTCAGCTGGCAGGACACAGTTGGTTCTCTCCTGCATGTGTGTGGTATATTCATTAATGGACCAATAAGTTTTGTTTCATCCAGAGCAGCAACCAGGCAGAGGTTTACCAACAGCTTTAAGACAAATACCCAAATGCCCTGGTGTGTCAGAATATCATTTGCCAGGCCCACTTGACTGCTTTTCAGACACTGTTACTTGATGTCACTTTCCCAAGAAGACAACAGCATTGCGGTACAGTACATACAGGTTGGTGTTTATTGGTGTATTGCCCTGGGCTTACTTCGGCAGCAAATCTATCGGATCCATGTCTATGAGCATGATGTTGACATGAATGATGGGGTATGGGGTGGGTCTGTGCCGATGAGGTGGTGCTGGCAGTGTGTTCAATGTTGAGCAAGATTTTTCACTGCCTGCTTGGACAAACGAATTGTCTTCTCCGGCTGCAGTGACCATGCAGTAGGCGCATGTGTGCTACTGTAGGTGGATCACAGTGACAATTGTTGAGCAGAGAGTCACCAGGTGGTCACAATCTTGGCCTCTGTCCCTGGGTCAAGTCGTATAATAGACCGTTTTAATTAACAAGACAATTTCAGTCAAAGTTTCCTTTCCACAAAGTTTGCTGAGCCACAGAAAAGAGAAGGTTAGAGTGATATGACTCACCTTCTGCTCCTTTGCTAGCACTGTTTTCTTCCTCCTCCGAGGCCAGGCATGTGCAAGGCTTGCGGCAGGGCCAGGGTACTGTATTGTTCTCCTCCTCTTCTGCCTGTTGGCAGGCCAATCTGGTACCTAAGAGGAAAGGCACAGGTAACCCAGGGGCCATATCTACAGTATGTGCCATAACTTTTCACTCTCTTGGTTCCAAACTTCACCATTCTGTTCTCCCAACTTCATTAAACATCCATGTGTGTGCGCGGTCAACCTAGAGGTTTCCATCTTACAGGGCAGGCTAAAAAAAAAAAAAACAATACTCCACATATCTAGGAGGTCTGTAGTGCGGGTCCTACCCAAGTCATCTGGGATTTTTAAGATGGCAACAGCACACACCAGAGCCTTCATCATTTAATCACTCAGAGTTGAAGCCCTCATTCAAAAGCCCCAAATCTGTGAAAATAATGAAAAGAGAGAAAATTCAACTAACATCTTTTTACAACATAATAGATGACTCATGGAAAATTATGTCAAGATGTTAAGTAGATTCAAACTTTAAAGCAAAAAACTGGTATGTAAAGTATCTTAATGTTTAATTTTTTTTACGTAAACTGTCCTGGGATAGACAATCTTATTAGTCTATTAGTGTTATTATTTTATTAACAATCTAAGTTGTGTTTAAAATGTCTTTAAATTTGACTTAAATGTAAATGTTATCAGTGGACCACACATACAGTACCACAGTGATAATGCAATCAGCTTCTTACCGTACATTTTTCAGTTTAACGTTATCTTAATTTAATTTAATTAGTACATGCTGTCAGTGGCTGTACGTGTGTGTCTCTATATGTGTATGTGTGTACTCGTGTTTATACAGCTCAAGGCACTTTTCTGAGGAGCTCCTCTGAGATGATCAGGGATCAGAGTCGTCTTTCACCCTAACAAGGCGTGATGGAGCTGGGGAGCGATTATTCTGCTGACCTTGGCCTCATCTGTACAATCTTACCCAGTGCAAACTGTTCGGAAGAAAAAATAAACACATGCATATTTGGATGCACACACAGACACACATGGTGCCATGTGCATTCTGTCTCCTAATGTATCAGGGAAGGAAAATATATTTTTTTAAAAGAAAACAATAAAAGAAATAAAATCATAAAATTATCCTGATAACATATTTCTCTATATAATCCCCTCCTACACTAATGCACTTATCGCACCAGTGTTTGACTAGTGCTTGGGCACCATCAAGGTAAAACGTTTTTTTCTTTGGAGTGGGCTCTGAGCCTGTCATGCACACTCGTAACACGACCGGCACTAGGACCTGGAAGTAACACGGTCGCATTTCAGGAAGCATAAAAGGAAACAAGATGGCGCTTCACATTGCTTAGTCATTGAGTTCGCCCATGCCTTGTCTGACGCTTCGCCGACTATTCTGTGAGTACTCACCGATTCGGGTTGCTTCTTTGATTGAGTGTGTGTTGCTAGAACGCGGATTTATTTGTGTAGATCCTAGCTCTTCGTGTAAGAGAGTTCTTAGATAAATTGCGTGGTTATCCTGCCTACTCGCGTTGCTTCCGCGTTTGGGTTTACCATCCACGCTACATGGGCTAACTGCTAAGGCTTCTGTGCTTACCCTCCGATAGCTCGTGACAGAATGACTGAGCCAAAAGCAGTAAACCCGTCTCTGTGATGTGCTCGTTTCTGTGATGTGGTTGACCAGCATGCCGAGCTGATCAATAAGCTCCGTGGAGAAGTCGTGTCTCTCCAAAAGGACCCCTAAGACGTCGCGGCTTTGCGCCGCGAGGTGGCGGAGCTACGGCAGGAGAATGCGACCCTCTGTGGGGCGGCTGCTCACTCGGTTGTTGCCACGCCCATCGCAGTGGCTGCGGCACCGCCACCCCACCCCCTTTCTGATGTTTTCATAGCTCTACCGGATGAGTGGGATGGCACAGATGGGAGGTGCAGTGTCTTTCTAACCGCATTGGATCTTGTGTTTGAGTTTAATTCCACCAAATACTCCACAGACCGTCTGCGCCACGATGCCACGGTTTCCAACCTTCGATGTTCGATCATCAAGAACCGGAGGTTGAGGTGCCGTCAGCCCAACAGTTGGTTCGCCGGTGTCGACGGCTGTGGAACCAAGCAAACGCCGCCATCCAACAGGCCAACAACCGCTACGCCACTCAACATCGCCGTCGACACCCGCCGGGACGATTGTACAATGTAGGTGACAAAGTATGGCTTTCAACCAGAAACGTTCACCTTCACACGGAATCCAAAAAGCTATCACCCAGGATCATCGGTCCATACCGCATCACCCTCCGTATCAATCCTGTCACCTACCGGCTCCAGCTGCCTGCGGCGCTCCTGATCCATCTGGTATTTCATACCTCCTAGCTCAAACCCTTCATCACTTCACCAATGGTTACCCCCACCCACCCTGCTCCTCCTCCCCGTATCATTGAGGGTGGCCCCGCCTACACCGTTCACCGGATCCTTGACTCACGTCCTCGGGGCAGAGGGCTCCAGTACCTGGTCGATTGGGAAGGTTACGGTCCCGAGGAGCGATCTTGGATTCCGACTCGGTTCGTCCTAGAACCCGAACTCATCCGGGACTACCGTCGTTGGGTATCCTCCACCCCAGGACCGTCGAGAGTCGGTCCTGGACAGGGGGGTACGGTCATGCACACTCGTAACACGACCGGCACTAGGACCTGGAAGTAACACGGTCGCATTTCAGGAAGCATAAAAGGAAACAAGATGGCGCTTCACATTGCTTAGTCATTGAGTTCGCCCATGCCTTGTCTGACGCTTCGCCGACTATTCTGTGAGTACTCACCGATTCGGGTTGCTTCTTTGATTGAGTGTGTGTTGTTAGAACGCGGATTTATTTGTGTAGATCCTAGCTCTTCGTGTAAGAGAGTTCTTAGATAAATTGCGTGGTTATCCTGCCTACTCGCGTTGCTTCCGCATTTGGGTTTACCATCCACGCTACGCGGGCTAACTGCTAAGGCTTCTGTGCTTACCCTCCGATAGCTCGTGACAGAGCCACCTCGACCTCGGATCGTCTATCAGAGATGTTCGGCTTTCTTTAAAACGTTTGCACCATTCCAAATGTTTTACTACGGATAAGAGTCTCATCACTGTACTGCGCTTGAAGTCTTCCATAAGACTCTCGATTTTATAAGGCGTCTACCACAAATGAGCATTTAGTTCAATGCTTTTCCATTAATAATCCAGTAATAATAAAAACTATCTAATATCCTTTGTGCACGTTTCCGGCCTCAAGCTTTAGGAGCTTATGGATGTGGTTTCCAGAAGGTGCAGATATGTTAAGTGTAACACACTGAGCAGAGCATTGTTTAATATTGAAGATGTTGAAAGGTGTGGTTTGCAGCACTTGCAGATCTTACTGTATGTTTCGAGTGTTGTGTTTGTAAATGGGCTACAGGGAACTGTGTATGGTTAGTGATTGTTTTTGGTGAATGTACTGTTGATGGTGAAAGTACAGAGAGACCTATGTTTTTTTTTTTTTTTGCTTTTTTTTTTGAGGATAAGTTAAGAAAAAGTAATTGAAACCTTTCAAATTATGTTGCATATTGATGTCGTTACCTAAAAACTGGAGTTTGTTTGACTGAGATTGACTGTAGTCTTGCAAGTTGCAACAGCGCTTGTGTTTTCATTCTTCTCATTACAGGAAATGCTAAAATGTGTCACTTATTCCCATCACAAAGTTGGGGGTTTCAGATGATGGATCAGTGATCAGACCACTATACTATGCATGATTGATCATGTTCCATTATCTCGCTATGAACTCCGGTCAATCATCGCTGTTGCACATGTCGCTGACTTCTTTACACAAGCAGTCTCATCGCCGAGATTAGATCACATGTAGAGCTTACACAAAGTAGGCGTCCCCCAAACGCTCAGCCAAGTCTCCAATTAAACTTCTAGCAGGACTATGAGAAACACGATCACTGGTATGACTTAGAAAATACTATAAAATTGCACTGTAGAGTTTTTTACAACCAAAAAATTGGTTCAGGAAAAAGACATGCCTGAGTCTTTAACTCAGTCCAATTACTCATTAAACAACGATCGTGGATAAATGTGATGTATTTTTTATTTGTAGCACTGTCCTTTGGCTCAGTTCTGTTCCCGTCTACCAACAAATTGCTGCAGCCCAAAACAGACAGCATGTTCGATTCATTTCCTGCCCTCGTGTCAATTCAGAGTCAAACGCTCTCTCTTTGTTATTGAGCCATTCGAAGCCATTTGAAGTGGCCCATTAACATGCAATTCGGACTTTCTCAGCTCGGACCCCTGGGGTCTTCTCGCCTGACCGAGGAACCATGAGAGACGACACCAGGGACCCATCTACTGTAAATACACTAAGCACTTTGTGTGTAAAAAATAATAATAATTCAGAGTAATTTGTTTCATATGGAACAAACATCAACCCTTTCACCCAGTATTTCGTATTTAGACCGTGCATATACTGTATGCGTGTGGAATGCCACAAGCAAACCCAGCCAAAGCCACAAACCAGACCACAGGAATCTCAGTTTACTAATTAATTGCACAGTTTCCAGGCCCTGTTCTTTTTTGCCAATTTCTAATCCATTGTTCCAGCTCAGTAACACAAGTTTGTCAACCAGGCTGTGTGTGTGTGTGTGTGTGTGTGTGTGTGTGTGCGCCCTTGTTTGTGTTGCTCAGGCATGATTGTTGTCTATATGGTACAGTGAAAGTCGAAAAAACCACCTGCAGGACATGCAGAGGCGTTTTTGAATGTGGAAACTCCTGGAAAGCACTGACTCAGGGCAGCGTAATAAGGCCGGCCTTGTTGTCCCTTCAGTTATGCATGACATCTGCCATCTTGGAATGAATGAATGAAAACGCTGCCGAAAGGAAATGCCACTGGCACCTACACTATTAGTGGAGGTCAAGCACAATAAGGTTCTTATCTCTTCCAGTATCCAGTATCCATGTAAAGCTGATGTACAGATTCACGAGGGATAAGTAATGCTCATTTTCACTGCCGTCCGTGCTAATTGTCCGTTTCTGTTGCATATAGAATTGGGCAAGTAGGAGGTTCTTATATTTTTATGTTGAGGTATGAATCAGCGTTCTATATGCATTGTACAATGTGCACTCTGTGTAGTATGAGAAAATAATCGGCCATATCATAGTGTGATGAAGCAAAGTCACGGCTACCACCCAAAAGTTGGCGGATAATTTGGAAATGCTAATTAGCCTAATCTGCATGTCTTTGTACTGTGGGAATAAACTGGAGAACCCAGAGGAACATAATGAGAACATCCAGTATCCATGTAAAGCTGATGTACAGATTCACGAGGGATAAGTAATGCTCATTTTCACTGCCGTCCGTGCTAATTGTCCGTTTCTGTTGCATATAGAATTGGGCAAGTAGGAGGAAACTTAAATACATTTTTATCAGTTTAATTAATTGAATGTAACTTCTACACTAGCATAAAAAAACAGCTATAAACACAGTTACCCCCTTACTGGCTTAATTTTTTCCCTCTCTCTTGAATTTTTCTAATTTTTTTGCAGCTTGTGCTGTAACCATTCAATGCCATTTGGCCAACCAAAATGCAGGAATGGGTAATATTACCAAGAAATTCTGAGCACAGGTAGAATCATTGCATAACTGTACACTTACTATACAATACTACAACAGCTCAAGGAGATTTATTACCCGACTGTGTTTTTTTTAAACGTATTCACATCTGGATTTCTTAAACAGCCATTAAAACAGATATCGGTCAGGACCTAATGCAATCCATAAGCTGAAATAATAATACCACGACTAAACACCCAGACGGTGCTCCAAGCCCTGTCTCCAAACCCGCAGTGATCCCTGACAACCTGATTTTTACGCAGCTTTGATGGAGACACTTCATCCATCTCGCGTCTCCAGTGAAAGGCATGACGTAGATGTTGCATCTGAGAGTCCACACAAGAGCACATAATGTACCTCTACAGAACGCACACACCCCTGAGAAACTCCTGCATTTGCTGGTAGGAGGAAAGCATGAGGTTTTTACAAGCATGTTGGGCGGAATGTGAAAGGCCAGAGGAGTCGGAGAATAGGTGAGCTCTGAGTGCATTTACATGCAGCCGAGCTTCTTGAGCCTGCCTTCTCCTGTAAACACTCAAATATAGGTCCTTGATTCTTAACCTCTGGACCTTCTTTACCTTTCTTTCCAAAAAAAAAAAAATGGTGGTGGAAAAATAAATGAACCCTTGGAATTATTAACTGGTTGAAGCTTTGTGCATATGGGTCCAGGTGTGCAGCAATGTTCTTTTTTAGTAAGAAGCGGGTTAGGGTTAGGGTTAAGGTTAGGGTCAGGGGTAGTCAGTCCCAATGATACCTTCAAATGGCTGTCACTTGTGATTGTCTTTGAAATCACTATAGTAACCCTTTCCAGCTCCATGTAAATCAGCAATTCTTGATCATAGATCCTCTGAAAGCTATTTTTGGCGAGACATGGCTCGCATTCTTCTTGTGTGGAGCAAACTTAATTTTTTTTTAGTATTTTTATATTCAGTCAAAGTAGCTCTAATCCACACCTCCAAACTAATTTTCTTAACAAGACTATGTATGCTAGATATGCTAACACCTGACTCCAGTGTTTATGTTTGTTCTCAGTAAAGACATGAAAGATCAGATTTTTTTGTTGTTGTTGCATTATTATTTTAGGCACATTTATATGTGTCAGTAATCTTGACTTAGAAGAAGATCAGGTCACATTTTATGATCAAGTAATGCAGAAAATCATGGAATTCCAAAGGGTTTCATGTACTTTTTTGCCATTGTATATAGTAAACATTCAGCTTTGGTATGGTTGCAATAATTCTTCTTTATTACTTCACTCTGTCATAAATTCCATACATCTATCTAGGAACCTGTGTAGTCCAACTAGGCAAATCATCTTTCCCGTATGTGTGTATGTTTTTTTCCCCTTATTGAACTTATGCTACAAAGTTATCAGTAGAGCCTAAAACAGTAACATCCGATTTATTTTATATATTAAACATTACCTGGTAAATGTGTCTAGTTGCAAATTTTGTGAAAATAAAAATGTTATCACGCTATAATTTACTGGATATTCCATCGTGATAAGTCCTGGAGCTGATATCCAGCTTGGTTCAGTTGCGTTTTGACCTCAGTTCCATAGTGCTTTGCGTATTACCTTTAGCTTTTAGCTTGCAAAATACTCACTCAGGAAAAATCATACCTTTACAAGGGGAAAAAACACACTTATAAGGGAAAAAAACATACACATCTACAGGAAAGATGATTTCCCCTTCTGGGCCACCATAGACCATGGAGGCCAACAGTGACCATTGTAATTATTCCCATTATTCCCAGGAAACAAACCAGGACCCTGGAGGTTCCAGGCGACAGTGCTGCATCTGTCATTAATTATTTTACTATAATTGCACAAGGTGTTCTGTTTAAGTCCTTATATTTCCTTATAATTATCATTTATTTTCATTCGAGCCCACAGGCTTGAAGCTTTATTTCAAGCTCCTCTTTGAATCGTGAGTTTGACAGTTTGTTCAAAACATTTTCCTGCAACATGTTTTCAGTGCTTGCACTTTATAAATTAAACAGTTTAGCCTTATTGATTCCAGGCCTGTAAAGTTGGCTCATCTTGCATGTCAGAGATTTGTATTCCAACACAGAGTGATTTGGTTGCTTATCTGCAGTATGTTCTAGTGTTTATCCCATTCATTGTCGTACTTGTTGATTGGCTGTTGGCTTGTTGATGTGTTGGTGAGAGCTTCCAATCAGATGGGCACATGTATTGGTGTTTGATTTTATACTGTCCTTGTAATGCAGTCATTTTGGGAAAGCTTTAACGGGAGCTGGGATCAACTCTCAGATAGATTGCCAGCGTTTGGATAAAGCTGGAGATGCTTGTGTTGGAGGTCCATGCTTTTTATCTTTTAAGCAACAGGAGTTACGCAAGAAACTGGGCTCTTTTAGAGTAAGAAATGATTCAATAGTCTGTCAGGAGCGTATTTCTGAAAATAAGTTCCAGCTTCGGGCACAACGGGTGGCTGTACTGCATCACAGCTCCTTGATTTGATCCTGTTCTCAGATTACTGTCTGTCTTGAGTTTTGCATGATCTCCAGTGGGTTTTCTCCAACCTCCGTAAAACATGACAGTAAACAGATTTACAGCTCTAATTTACCCCAGGTGTGAACATATGCATCTGTGCCCTGTGATGAACTTCTGTTCTACTCAGTCTGTTCTCCTGGCTCTCACACAGTATTCCAGAATAGGCTCTGGATCCACCATAAACCTGGCCAGGGTTAGGGTTATCCTAGAATAATGACACTCCCTTCAAGTTTGGGAAAACAGTGGTATAGTAGGCAGCCCCATAGTCCATGATTTAATCTCCACTTTTGAGTTGGAGGTTAATACCATCTCCATGTCCATGTCGGTATCATCCAAGTTCTCCGACCTACCAACTTAAATCAGTCCATCTCAGGGCATCAAACACACATTCTCACATTCCTTCAGACTTGGGGGCAATTTAGCGCCCACCCAGAAGGTGAAAAGAAGCTATGGTTAAAATTAATTGCTCCTGGGAGTAAATGGTAGATGGCTGCTATTTGTACTGTTTTGAATACTCTCCTTGGATCTTTGTTGGTTCATCCCAGTGTCTTCCTACCTCCCAGGGGGGTTTCTGACTTGCCCCTAAGTATGAATGAGTGTAAGCATGTGTGCGTTTGTGTGAATGCATGATGCCCTGGGATATCCTGCATCCTATCCAGGTTGTATCCATGAGGTCTCGGTCACGGTGGCTCCAAAGCCTACTCCATGAGCACTGGGTTCCAGATCCAACACACGGTTTGCTGAGGCCCTAAGCGCTGACTGAAGATGTGTGAATAACTGAAGTTTAATCTTTTCCAGTGTACTGATTACTAAATATATTTCAGCTATATTACACCAAGAATCATCAGACTCAGGTCACTGGTCCATATTTATCCAATGTCCTCAACGGCTGCTTCCACTTGGTCATGTTCTTGAAAATATGAACGACCAAGACTGCACCTATATCAAGTGTGACAGATGTGATTCATAGGATTATAAACCACGAATTGAAAACACTCTGTTCATGTTCAAGAGGTAGCAAATCCATCCCTATCTTCCTCATCTGGCCAGACTTCACCCTCTGGAGTTTCAAGCTGTTACGGCCCTATGGCCTTCCTGTTCCCACACGTGTTTGTTATTCTTAAGTTTCTGTGGAAACTTATTGTGCTCGGACTACAAACAGCTCTTTTTTATGCACGAAGTCACCTATAGGAAGCTGAGGATTGCTCCCAGATGAGAAGGCGCTGTTGACAGACATGTTTGGCTGGAGTAGCTGAAGTGCTGTGGTTTGGGTTTATGGTAAACTTTCCTCTCCTTTTTTTTGTCTTTCTCTATATATCTTTATATTCAGAGGGTTTTTTTTTTTTTTACCATTGCATAACCCCACATTGAAGGATTTGATATTCTATATCTACGAATTCTGGATTCTGATTGGTCAGAAGGTGTTGACTAGTTTTCTATAACGGCAGGTCTGCCAGAAGCACAGCTCCAAACCACAGCTTTATATAAATGCATCAGTTCTAATTTACTGTTGTTTTCATACAGTGCACAGGCCAAAGAAATTTCATTGGACCACCGTTTGCTTTGATTACAGCCATGGCATCATTTCAATTAACTTGCAGTGTGCAAATTCAATGTCACAACATTTATTTTCCATTTAGCTCTCTCCCAAATCTTATATTGATGATGGAGGAGACAGACATATAAAGCCTATAAAGACTGCATAAAGCCTTCTCCAGCACATCTAGAGATTCTGAATGAGGTTAAGGTCTGGACTCGAAATCCATGTGTGAAAATGATGCCTCATGCATCGTGAACCACTCTTTCACAATTTGAGCCCAATGAATTCTGGCATTATCATCTTGGAATATGGCCTTGCCACCAGGGAAGAAAAACTCTATTACTCTGGACCTGGGTAAACCTGGACTCGGCTGATTACATGACCCTTTTCCAATCCTCCACAGTCCAATTCTTTATGCTCCCTAGCTAATTAAAGAGGGATTTGGAGAGGGACTTGTAGAGTGAAGGACCTACATACATTTTTGGTGAGATGTTTATTAAGATTTATGGAAAGATTCTCCAGTGCCAGGGCTTTGCAACGGTCTGAAGCAAAACTTTGTTCTACACTGTGCAGTTAATTCAAAACATTTCAATCAGACTTTTCTGGGTTTTTTTTTTTGGTTTTTTTTTAGGAAATTATGGATTTTATAAATGTTATAAGTAATAATGGGAAATAATTTTGATTATAAATGTTATAAGCAGATTTTTCATCCGCTTTTTTGATCAGGTAAATAATTCTATATCTGTAAACAAGTTGAAAAAGTAAATAACAGAACATTATCATGTGCTGTACTGATGGGAAGTCTGCACAATAACATAGTGGTTAGCACTGTGGTCTCGCACCCCCTGGGTTGAGGGTTCGAGTACTGACGGCTGTTTGTATGCATGTGTGTGGTGTTTCCCAGTGCTTGGTTGGTTTCCTCCCACAGTCCAAAGACATGCAGAGCAAATTAAAGTGTGTGTGATTGGGTGTATCCTACGTAGTGCTCCAAATACCCTGTGATAGGCTCCGGGCCTCCTGTGATTGAGACCAGGATAAGGAAAATGGAGAGTGTGTATTGATGGGTTCTTGTTTGTTGTTTTCCATTGCTAGGTAACAGCATGTTGCTGCGGGTTCTTCCCTCCGTTTATCCTCTAGAACCAGATCCCATCCACCAGCACATCCAGGACCTGGTACTTTTGACCCCTGACCTTGATCAAACAAGCCGACAGCATCTAATCCGATTGCTCCAGATGATCTCTGATCGACACCCACAGGTCAGTGTGTGTGAGTGAGAGGAAGGTGGAGAGCTTCGAAATTTCTTAAAGAAAACAAAGTGATCTCTGATACTTTCTTCCAAGCTTTATGTTTTTTTTTTATGTCTCTCTAGAATCAATGAGTTGTTCCATACGATACTGTAGATTATCCTGAAAGCACAGTTATTTTGTTTTTTGTGTTTCATACAGTACATGGAAACTGAACGCTGTTTTGATTGATGTTTACTTGCGTAAACATGTTGGCTTAGATGATGTTTATTAGAGTTAAATGCATGGAATAGAAAAACTACACTAAAGATTTGTGTGATAGAATAAAAGCAAAAGGTCAGTTATTTTGAGTGCAACAGCAGAGGAAAAGGCTGAAGGACAGATGGGGAAATGGAGAGGTGATGAATGAAAACGATGCAGTCAAAAATATTTAGGTTCACATCACAGGAAAAGGTGGACCAGACGGATGTCGGGGCGATTGTACAGTAGGACTGGCACACCTGCCCATATCAGCATATTTTAGCTTTAACGGATGGGGAAAAGGACATGAAAATGTATTTATCATCAGAAAAGCCAGGAGTGCAGAGAGAGTTATGTGACGGGAAGTTGGAGAAAAATAATCAGTATTTTCCTAAATGTGGAAATAATGGTTGTTCTCCAGAGGCCGCTTCCAAAAGCACCAGCGGAGTTAGGAAGACAGCTGAAAGGAATGCAGAAAAAAAATGTTGATCACTCGGGTTGTACGTGCTAGCGGAACCAGCAGAAGCTGGTTCAACACCATGGTCAAAGCGGCTGTGGTTGCGCAAACCTCAGGCTGTGCGGTAAAGCTGGGAGGATAAAAGCGAAGCAGTTTTTAATGAGTCATATTGTTGTTTTGAAAGAGGAAGCACGGAGTGAAATTATTCAGAATAGAGGTGGACAAATAATAAATTCACTAGCTAGTTTAGCAGGCAAGTAAAACCTCACGTCTAATTTCGTAAAACCTCACGATTGATCTAGTTAAGCACATTAAAATAAACTAAAACCATTCAATCATTTAACAAGTTTATGATTATTATTCTCTTCTAACAAAGTACCTAATGTATTACATCCTGCTTGAGTCTGTTTGGGAAGTGTTGGGAAGTTACCGGATGACACCTCCAATCATGTGCTTCAGTAACGCATTATTTGTTCCTTCAAGAGTTTATTAAAGACGATCAACATTTTTGTCCAGCTGCGCTTCTCTTTCATGACAGAAAGTGAGACCGACTGATGAAGGCAGCAGATTGTCCCCTGCTGAAGCAGGAATTGGAATAGCTGAGGGAGTTGAAGATGTTTCTCCGGGACCACAGGGACTGGAGGTTGACGAGACAGAAGCAGATAAATCAACTCCAACCAACTAAATACAGGGTTCCCCCAAAGTAATTTTCAGGGTGGGGGGCTATAGGTGTTGTGTTGGGTGGAGTGACAGCCAGAGGCCGATGGGATAGTCTCTACTACCAAGCCCACACCGGACAGCAGTGCTGCTTGAGCAAGAGGCTTGGGGATTATCTTGCCAAGCCCACAATAGGGGTCAATGATGTGTCATTGGATGGATGACCAGTCACACCAAGCTCCTACTAAAGGGCAACAGGGCAGTGTCTTCAATTATCACCAGACCAGTGGGAGAAAAGAAGGCCTCTGGTGTCCAGGCCTTTCCAGCCGCTGACTCTGGAAAAAGGGCTTTGTCACCCCACCAATCCCAGCCCTGTTGATGGTATGTTTTTACCACCCTGCCCCTTTAAAAACATTGATCGGCCTCCTTGGCTGACTGAGAACTCCATTCCACTTCCCTGCCCTGCTGAGAATGACGCCATGCCTCTCTGTCCTGTTGAGAGCATTGCTCTGCCACCCTGCTTGGCTAAGTTTGTCACTCCACCTCCCTGCTCCACCTTGGGCATCACTCCCCCGTCCTGCTTTGTAGTGGGCCCCCACGCACAGCATGGCGAACTTTGCTTCTCCCTCTTGTGGTGAGGAGAATTTTGCTCCCCGTTTTGACTCACGAAGGGCTTTGCTTGCTTTGCAGTGTTGGCATCCAAGTTTCTAATAATTTTCTCAGACCTCCTCCAGTTTTCACATCGGGAACCACAACTCAGAGATGGGTCTATGCCAGGAAAGTGCCAAGAAGGCACTGGACTACACTTTCCATCACCAACTGGATATCACATGTCCTGGATTATATACTTTTGTTGGTTATTTTGTTGGTCCTTTTGTAGTTCTTCCTGATTTAATGTGCATGTGTCTGGTTTTAGCATTATGCTTGTGGTCCTACTCATGCAATTATTCAATCAGCCAGTCATGTTTCAGCAAAACAATTCCAATATCCTTTCCTACTGTAGCAACAGATTTCTCTGATTGGTCTTCTGTCATTGTACAGATTGAGAACCTCAAGATTTGTCATGATATGTGTTCGGGTTCTGGGATGCTTTTCTGCTCCTCACGTTTGTAAAGAGTGGTTGTTCGAGTTGCCATTTCCTTCCTATCAAATGACAACCATGTCAAGTCACTAAGATTATATTTTCATTCAGATATTTGATATGAAGATTATGTAAAGCTGCAAAACTTTATCCATTGAGCTCATGCTACACGATTGGATGTGTGCATGAATGAGCAGAATGAATTATCTTTACTATTGTACACTGTTACGTTGTGTACTGTTCTACATATAAACTACTATTTGATTTACAAAATGAAGCCATTGTAGGAACTTGGCAGATATGCACTGAGCCTCAGCCAACAATTCTCACGTTGTGCTTAGTATTGAAACTTCTGAGTCACGTTCCACACGTAGGCACAGACACTATTCCCAGTCCTCTCTACTCTTTCACCTTTTTTATCTCCCTGCTTTGTCATGTCTGCTTGCTTGCAGATGTTTGTGACCCTCTGCCAGGGCTTGAGGGCATTTTAATGGCTGAACTTATTTATGGTCAGTGCTGAATCCTGAATGTCCACACAGGATAAGCAAAGGATTATTTATAACACTCTTAAACGTAACTTTGGAGCAGATGTGAAAGGTTTGGGTGACTCAGGATTTTTATTCTCACTGAAGTCCTTGTGTCGTCACTGGAGAAGTTGTCAAATATGACCTATGAAAGTTCTGTTTTTATTTATTTGTTTATTTATTTATTTATGTATTTATTAAATCCCCAGATGAGTAAACAATAAAGGTTTTCTTGATATCTCTGTCTGAAATTCATGTCAACTCGTTCCTTCTGTGCCTGTCTTTCTGTGAAAATGAACTGCAGAGAATCAGGAATTCATTAGGGGGTGGGCAGCGCTGCAATGAGCCAATCACAATGCAGCTCATACTGGACAGGACCAGATCATAAAACCTCCTGAGATGTGTTAAAAAAAGGTTTTCTATTTTTACCAGACCCCCTCTGAATCCAGAGACCATATTGCTAAACTCTGTTGGGTCTGGTTATCAGAACAGCATGCATTCTCAGTGTGTGTGGAGTTTGTCTCAGGAATGTAGTGTGTAATCACTTCATAAATTTTCCTTTTTCCCACTCCCCCAGGTGTTGACTCCTGTCATCCCATCTCTGATTGGTCACCTGGGTGACGCCTTTTTGAATGACGCCATCCTCAACATGTTGGTGGATATAGCCCAGGTTAGCCCCGCCTCACTCATCCCGTTTCTCCCCGCACTGAGGGTTGAGGGTCAGCAGACACCAGGGATGCTGGGACATGTAGCTAAGATCCATGGGGTGGTCGGTCTGACCAATGAGGTGAGCACACACTTGTTTTTTTTGTTTTTTTTTTCGTTTTGTTTTGTTTTTTGGAGTGGAATACTTCAATTCTCAGTGCAGTCATCAATAGATCTTAAGTTAGAAAGGAAATGTCAGCGTTGCATCATAAATGCACATTTTTTATTATATGACGTGCCTCACGGTGTGCACCAGAGACCAATTTGGCAGTATTGAGCACTGACCATTTTTCCACACTTTGTGATTCATGACACAGCTAAATGTACTTGGAACGATATCTATCAGAAAATCTTGTTTTTGCCAGAGGCGTATTGACATAGCACATGTAGCATTTAACAACTTCATCCCTGGTTTGTTTAGTGATGTGGTAGTGTGGTAGTTAATAGATCAGGTATTAGTTATCAATCTGATAGCATGCTAACATTTATTTAGCCACTGCCGAGTGATGCTATGTGACGGAAGCCTGCAGTAGTGTGATTGTCATGCTAATGAATGACACAAATGATTGATTCGTTCCCGTCAACATTCAGTGAGATCTTTGAAAATTGGCTTTGCCAACTTGTAGAAGAGACGCATTTGTCTTTGGGAACTGTTCACACCATCATTCACCAACACCACTTGCACATTACAGGAATTTGATTGGAAGTTATGGCCAAGCCCCCAGCCCCCCACCATCCTGACCTCGCTCCCAGTCATTTCCATATTTGGACCATTAAAGGAGTTCCTGGGAGGCCAGTGGCATGAATCAAGCAATCCGATCAGGTCTCCAGAGTACTGAGAGAACTTTCTACCTTGATGCTATCTAAGCAGTAGTGAAACACTGGGATAAGTGCATTAGTGTAGCAGAGGATTATATGAAGAAATACAAAGGGTTTTTCTTATCAGAACTGTGTTCTGTTATTCTGCACAAGTCCCGGCTTGACTTGAACGATCCTCGTACATTATATTTTGGAGAGAAAAAAAACTTTTTACATTGAAACAATACTCAAATAAGCTAATTAATATGGTTAGCTATTGCACTTTGTTTAAAACCAACTAGAATATGCCTTATTGCTAAGTGCGTGAACACACTTTTTCATAGTCATTCTTTAAACCTATAAGCTAAATGAAATGTCATAAGATGTCCCTGGTCGATTAGAACTATGTAGGTCATTTATTTATGTATTTTACTGATGCATCCTAAGTTAGCATGACAACTTCTGCATGTTAGCAGAGGTTTATCTAGTAAAGTAAATGGCACATTTTATAGTTTATTTAACTGATTTCTATGTTTAATAATGTTTTCATTGTTGAACAAATTGCTCAAGACAAACAAAGCTGAAATCATAACCGCCACATCTCATCGTATTGTTGTTTTTGGTCACATTCGCATACAGGAACATGATTGGCTCTTGCGTTTTATCATGCAACAACTCATGCTTGTTACTTCGCTGAAGCATTTTACACTTTTGTCCAAAGTCTACATTTAAAGTTTTAATTACAAAATCACAATTTATCAACTATAGAGGGAATTTGTATTTTAGTTTTTGCAGAGTGTATAAACAGTCACGCATGTCGAGTAAGATGTTGCTTCATGTCTTCATGCTGGCATGTGGCATTGTTTGCTCCAGCAGATTTTGTTGTATTAACTGAATTGTTTCATTGTGCTGGTGAAAGCAAGAGGGCCGAATCTGAGGCGTTTCTCTCTGCTCTTCTTGGCCATTGGACTGAAACCGTGCATGTGTGTTATTATTGAACTGCCTCTCGTTTTGCAAGCTCCCTCTTTCACCCACTTCCTGTGTTTCTCTCGGCCATACCTCTCGCACTCAATTTTAATCCTTTCTCTTCGGGTTCATCCGTGTTCTGCCCAAAGCCATGGCAAGTTAAACAAAAGCACTTTTTTATAAATGAAAATCATAATCAGGAACATGCCTTTTCCTATATGCATGCTTGCAAAGAAATCCAACAAAGAAAAAAACAAAACGAACAAAGGAAGTCATTTATTTTCTGTACAAGTACAAAGCCATGATTTAATGTATAGAAATCCTAAAGCACGAGGTTAAAATGATTGGCTTGAGCCATCCCTTGAAGCAAATCTGATCTGACATTTTTATTTTTTTTTCTCATTTACTGTTTGGATCAAATGCATCTTCATACTGGCTAAGTGGAACCATCTTTAGCAGTCTCATGTATCTTTAAGCAGGCTATGTGGGGCCATCCTCAACAGCAGTGAGTGAACTCTGTGTGATGTACCAGAAGTAGGGCATCAGGATGGATACACGGGTACTGTAGGTCAGGAGTGCGGAGTCTAAATAACTGGAACCTTATGAGTATATAACGAGAGAGAGAGAGAGAGAGAGAGAGAGAGAGAGAGAGAGACCTGTATATGTATACTCACTAGAATTACGCATATGGTTGATGTACGCTATATGGACAAAAGTATTTGGCCAAACCTGTAAATGAGGTGTTTCATGTAGTATATTCAGGTGTTTCAGTCAGGCCCTTTATGATATACTTCCAACTTTGTGGCAACAGTTTGGGGAAGAGCCGTTTCTATTTTAACATGACTGTGCCCCAGTGCACAAAGCATGGACTATAAAGACATGGTTGGATGAGTTCAGTATGGAAGAACTTGACTGGTCAGCACAGAACCCTGACCTTTGGAATAAACTTGAATGCAGATTGCAAGCCAGGCCTCTCATCCAACATCACCAGATGTTGGACCAACCTTATAAACGCTTTACGGAACATACTGTATGGGCACTAATTCCCACAGAACTTGTATAAAAGTATACTGTACGTATTTGGACACAGTCACTTTCCAGGTTTGGCCGAATACCTTTGTCTATATAGACCAAAATAGAACTGTGCATTTTTTTTGTTTGTTTTGCAAAATACAAGCAAGGACTCCAGCAGAACTACCAATTACAGCGTAATTAAGTGAGAAACACAGATGTGATGGCACCCTGAGACATGAAGCGGCCTGCCATTTTACCATCAGCAAACCTGAGTCAACCTCCTAGATTGTGGGAAGACGGGATCTAAAAAATCTCAGTTTTCAGCATTAAAGTTAAAAGAAATTATACTATGTCTGTGTCCCAAACATTAATTGGAAGGCTATTTGATAACTGTTGGGCTTTGTAAAAGAAATGTATGCCCCCAGCTGTAGTCTTCATTAAATTAGGTAATAATGAATACTTTATAAACCTATATAAAAATTAATTGTTTTAAGGACCTACAGGAGTTGGATAATGAAACTGAAAAACCTGGTTTTAGACCACAATAATTCATTAGTAGGGTGTAGGGCCTCTTTTTTTTTTTTGTGGCCAATACAGCATCAATTCGTCTTGGGAATGACAGATACAAGTCCTGCACAGTAGCCAGAGGGATTTTGAGATGTTCTTCTTGCAGAATAATGGCCAGGTCACTACGTGATGCTGGTGGAAGAAAAAGATTTCTGACTCGCTGACTCGCCAAAACATCCCAAAGTGGCTCAATAATATTTAGATCTGGTGACTGTGCAGGCCATGGGAGATATTCAACTTCACTTTCATGTTCATCAAACCACTCTGTCACCAGTCTTGCTGTGTGTATTGGTGCATCATCATCCTGATATATGGCACACCTTCAGGATACAATGTTTGAACCATTGCGTGCACATGGTCCTCCAGAATGGTTCGGTAGTCCTTGGCAGTAACGCATCAATATAGCACGAGCATTGGGCCTAGGGAATGCTATGATATTGCAGCCCAAACCATCACTGATCCACCCCCATGCTTCACTCTGGGCATGCAACAGTCTGGGTGGTTCACTTCTTTGGGACTTCTCCACACCGTAACTCTCTCGGTTGTGGGAAAGACAGTGAAGGTGGACTCATCAGAGAACAATACATGTTGCACACTGTCCACAGCCCAAGATTTCCGCTGCTGGCACCATTGAAACCGACGTTTGTCATTGGCACGAGTGACCAAAGGTTTGGCTATAGCAGCCCGGCAATGTACATCGACCCTGTGGAGCTCCAGATGAACAGTTTTGGTAGAAACAGGAGAGTTGAGGTGCACATTTAATTCTGCAATGAGTTGGGCAGCTGTGGTTTTATGTTTTTTGGATACAATGCGGGTTAGCACCCGGACATCCCTTTCAGACAGCTTCCTCCTGCGTCCACAGTTACTCCTGTTGGATTTGGTTCGTTCTTCTTGGTGGTATGCTGCCGTTACCCGGGATACCGCGGCTCTTGATGCATCTCAAAGACTTGCTGTCTTGGTCACAGATGCGCTCCAACAATTTGTCCTCTTTTGAAATTTGATATGTCACTGCAATATTGTGTGCATTACAATATTTTAAGCAAAACTCTGCTAATTAAACCTTCACATTAAACCAGCTCTTACTGGTGGAATGTGCATTCGATGAAGCCTGGTCCAATTTAACCATGAAACCTCCAACACTAAATTGGCCAGTGTTTCAGTTTCATTGTCCAACACCTGTAGTTGAACATCCAGACAGTAAGGTATTACAATCATCAAACCCAGAAATCAAGCATGAACTTGTTTTTTGCATTGCATAAGGACATTAAATATAAGCATTTTCAGAGATGAAAGAATTCTAGCTTAGTAATATTATCTGATATTAATCAATATGATTGAAATCTAGAATCACACCAAGGATTTTTATTGCTGCACAGGATGAAATAGAAAAGCCATTTAGAGTTTCTGTGTGATCAGAAAACTCCCTTCTACTTCTGCATGTGGACCTAGTACCAGTCTTGTCATGTCAGAATTGGGTAGATGACAATGATTTCCTCATCTCCTGTCACGTACAACCTCTCATTAAGTGTGTCTAAAGAAAAGCTTGGAACAAAGTCGAAAGATTGTTGGTGCCTCTGTGCTGTTGACTCAGGCTGCAGGAAACACTTAAGTCACTCATCCCTGAAATGAAAAAACCTCAGAAAAAAGTTGACAGGGTAAAAAAAGAAAGAGGCGAGGAGTCTCCTTAGCAAACATTTCTACACAAACACACACGCATACACAGAATTTCCTTTACTAGCATTTGCAGTGTAGAACGTGCAATGTGCTGACTTAGGAATACACATCATATGTTACGTGGCTGAATTCTGGGGATTTTTATCAACATATTACTTTAATTTACATAATAACTTAAAAAAAAAACAGCAAGGAAAACTATCACAAGCAAATATCATGTTGGCTATGAAGCTAGTTTAATAATTCCTTAATTAAGGAGATTTTGGACGGAATCTCCAGTGTGCACACATGTAACATTTTCTGGCTTGTCATGTTAGGGCAACTTTTTTAATCAAATGTCAATGTTAAAGAATGAAAGTCAGAGGAGTGGGCCAAAATACCTGCAGAGAGGTGCAGAAGTCTCATTGACAGTTACAGGAATCATTTGATTGCAGTGATTGCCTCTAAAGGTTGTGCAACAAACTATTAAGTTAGGGGTACCATCATTTTTGTCCAGGCCTGTTCCATGAGTTCATTTGTTTTTATAATTCTGTTGAAGCATGGTTTAAAAGCAATGTCTGACTTTCATTGGTTAACATTCATAGAATTCTTATTTATTATTACTTTTGTCAGATTAAAGTTATTTCTGTGACCATTGTGAGTTTTTCTTTCATTGACCGAAGGGTACCAACAATTTTGTCCACGTGTGCAGCTGAGGACTTGTTTTGCTCAAGGGCCCAACAGTGGCAATTTGGGGGTGCTGGGGTTTGAACATGGAACCTTCTGATCAGTAGCCCAACACTTTAACCTCTGAGCTACTGTACCTCTAATCTACTGCTCTATCAATTATTGTTTTCCTATGAAACCGACCTCAATTGTTTTATCCCTTACTTATGAAAACTTTGTCCCAAATAACTGTTTATTAAGTGCGAACTATGAAAGCCTGGTTAAATTGCTTCTTTTGCCCATGTATAGACTTTCATGCTGTGAATCTTCAGTTATCAGTTATCCGTCTGCACATGAGAACATCTTCTTACTATGTCTTAAAACGTACTGTAACAGACCGTATAAAGTTCGTGTTCTTCGAAATGACGCGGCCAGCAGCATTCCTGTGTCCTCTCCAATGGGAAATTCTCACATCAATTTCACAACTGGTAGTTTATTTCAGTGAGTCATCGCTGGCAGGCCACTACGAACCACAAGACAAAAATCAGCCTGACTTTCAGATTCAGAAACTGGTGATATTAAAGAAATTGCAAAACTATTTTTTTTTAAATGTTAGCAGGAAAACAGATCCTGTATGTTTCCAGATATTCCCTCTGGTCAGAAACTTTCAAACTGGAATGAGAGCTAGAATGGGAACTGACCACATCCAGGTGAAGAAAAATGTCAAGTTTTGTTATTCTTTAACATGTTAACACAGGAGCTTTCCCAATGTGTGTGTGTGTGTGTGTGTTACTGCCTCAGCTGAAATACCTCTCAAATAATACACTTCTTAAACATTCTTTATTCCATTAAACCTAACTTCCTGTATTTCACTCCTAATATGCAATTTCATTGTTTATGTAAATGAGCCATGGCTGAGCCCCTCCAGAGAACAGCAGAGCTGATCAACAAGCCAAGGAAGGTGATACAGTATTCTCATATGAGGTCACATTACGCTCTAAAAATAAAACTGTGCTGTACTCAGTTTTTTTTTTTTTTTTGATGAAACATTTTTACACTTAAAAATATTGATTAAATATAAAAACTTGCAAAATTATATAAAATATACTTCATTAATTGAGTACAAGTCAATAAAAAATAATTGAGTAGACCTAAATAACTATATTTATACAATGATGTACAAAATTGAATTAATGCAATGATTACCCCAAGTGAAAATGCAGAAAATAATTGAGTAGATATAATTGAAATGCAAGGTAGAAGAAATTGAAAATTACACTATTATTTAACAAACAAATGTGCTACATTTTACTAAATATTTTAACTGAATTTAATTCAAACTTCTCCATCACAGAATTAATATTTTAAACTTACTTAATTTTTTAAACTATATTTACCCGTTACTCAAGGAGTATTTTAATTCAGGTCAATGTACTGTATCTAATGACACCAGATTATAAACAAAGAATCGATACACACTATCATTTTAATTAAACATTTATTTAACAAATCTGAAAAGACATGAAGTCTAAAACTTGGTTTACTTTGCAAATGACAGGTAATAAGGTCATAAACAATGAGGTGAATTTATCTTATTAGAAAACAGTCTCACAAATGATACTTCTGCCACAAATATTACAGTTAATATGTGGAAAGTAGACTTTTGTATTAGAATCTAAGGAGTCACATTTGAAATCTGAAACACTGAACACCTTCACACTTCAGTTTCCTGCAAACTGTGGGATCCATACAAATGTGTGTGCAGACCTTCTCAGGTCTTAAAGTAGCAATACAGTCTAAGTGAAGACAGGACACTAAATATCCATGACCAGCGGTACCATGCTTTACTCCATAATGATGGAAGTTCACTCTATGACGATGCAACAAATGTTACTACTGATCTACAAGTGGTGTTCAAGTCAAAGCAGGACTTTCTGTGATTTCTGTGATGAACCAATTTGAATCAAAGGGCCTGCTTTGACTTGAACATCCCTTGTACACGTCTTTGTCCCGTGTACAAAAATGATAACCAACTTTATTCACGCATTACAATCAACTATATCAATTTTTTCACTTTAGTTAATGGAAAATCCAGTATATTCTAGGGGAACATTTGTATATTCTAGATAAAGTGAAATATTTAAATCTTTTTCATTTCTATCTTTGATTCGATGGTTGCACGTTTAATAGTTCTGTAACATTAAAATGGTTGACATTTACCTCCTGTTTCATCTCCACTCTACTTCTCTTCTTTACTGGTGTTGGTGCTGTGAAAGAGATATTGAAAATATATAACATGTTTCACACACACACAATAAAACAACTGAAAATCAGTTTTAGTTTCTTTTACTTACATATCGCAACATACATCACATATTTCCCAATTAAAATTCTCCCAATTAAAACTGAGAGAAATGTTGTACTACTTAATTGTTATATTTCACAGCTTTAGTTACTAGTACAGTACGCAGCACATGTATGTCATCAACGGCGAAATCAATCATGTTTAAGTACACGGTTTTGTTTGTGGAGTACTTGTAGTACTTTTGCACTTCAAATACATTTTAGAACATCATGTACTTATGACTTTAACTTGAATTTTTTTTTTTTACTTAAAACTTAAAAAATTGAAGTTCTATTTGTTTAAACAAAGCTATGTAGCATTATACTGCTAAACAAACTTCCTGCCTCTAGTGCTGTAAAGCCTGACTGGACCCGGAGTTCTGCTCTCTGCAGTGTTACTGCTGCTGGACGCACAGCTGATGCAGTTACGTTTTTCAAACAGTTTCCCACAGCAGCGCGCTCAGTGTTTAATCATGTTAAACACTCACATCGAGTAACGGATAAAACACTAAACACTGCACCTCATCTCTGCTGTTTAAACTCGCAGACTCGCGGTTCAGTGTGTGTGAGGTGGACCGTTACAAACGCGTTAATTATTTGAACATTTATTGCTAGTTTTATATCGTCGCCACAATGGCGGTGGGCTGCGCAAAAAACACCGCACTTGGCGGGAGAAATTCAAATAAGGCGGCAAACCGCGGCCGCCTACAGCGAGAAACCCGGATGAAAGCACGACATGCGCGCGCACGCTGCTCGTGTGTTAAACGAATAAATCTCTCCTTTTACACCAGATTTTGGAACAAACAAGCTAAATGCTAAAGTGAACACCAGGACTGGCCTGTTGCTAGGTAGCTATCGTTAGCTCTGTAGCGCGGCTGTGACAGGATTCAGAACAGTAACTTACACACTATAAAGTTGTGTATGAACGCAGACAGAGTCATTATTTCAGTAACATGTTACTCACCAGGAATTGTACGGAATATTCCAGAACATTCTTGTCCGTTCCCACAGCAGTGTGTCCGCGCTTCTTGTCTCTGATATTACACCAGACTTCCCATGAGCACTTGCGCAGGGCAATTTACTCAATTATTCAAGTTTTTGTTGTTAAATATAAAGAATATTGAGTTGGAATGAGAGATGATTGTAGTTCTTGAAACTAATCAGTATAATTACTCCATTGCTAAATATTTTCATTGAAATGTAGCAAAAATATTAAGTGCATGTATAAAATATAATTCAGTTAGTCGAACACCAATTTCTATTAGTGAAATAAACTTAAATTGTAGTGTAATTTGAATACAAAATTAATAGCTGTGTTTTTTTGTTTTTTTTTAGGCATTAATTTTGATTTGGCTAACTCAAACAATCACGTATGTGATTTTTAGAGATTTTATTAAGGTAACATAACTCTCTTATTACTATGAAATTTACTAGGCCACAGAATCATTTTTTAGAGTGAAGGGGGGAAATCCAATTCAAAAGTTTATAGATTAATGCGCCACAGATCCGGTCGCTTTTACTGTACGTCCTCGCTCAGATGCCCTAAAACCTGGCAGTAGAATTCACTATTGATGGACCGCCCCTTGGGACGAATTCTTGATGCACAATGCCGCAAATGTCAAAAAAGACAATGAGCATGCACTTGGGTGAGCTACCCACGCACCCAGTTTTGTTACCGGTAATGAACCTCAACATCCATGACACTGACTTGATATGATGTTCCCTCTGATCTTGGGTCAGCAGCTCAGAGATGAACTTGGCAACATGGCACACATCTCCACACTTTTTGATACCAGCTCATATGCTTGTTTAAGACCTGGTCAATGCAAAATGAAATAAGAGGAAAAAACAAGTAATGTGTGTGTTTTTGTTTGTTTGTTTGTTTGTTTGTATTTTTTTGTACATGTAGACCCATCTGCATGGGTGAAAGGGACTCAAAAGAATTTTGGATAATATGCATGTAATCACTGTAGAGGCGGGCAAAGGCTTCAGTTAACATTTATCAAACATCAAAATTGGGGAAAATGTGAACCCTAGAAACTCTGACCATGGCTTTTGCGGAATTTACTCCGGATGGCATGAAGTATCCATTTGACTGAAAGCATTGTTACATCCCCCTTCCTTGTCATTTTCCATTCTAGTTTTAAACGCTACGATGAAGAAATAATACTTATTTTTTATTATCTCTGGCACAGAGTGCCAAGCGTAACAACACTGGAATTCTCAGGAATATTTTACAGTCGTTCCGATCTGCTGCGATGCAGATGGTCGAGTCTGATTAACGATTGGATTATGACCATGTGGAGAGAGTGTGATGTACCACGAAACATCTATCAAGTCACGTTACAGCTGTGAAGCAGTAAGACGGTGTATTCCAGCTCCATTACGTTTGATTGCAGGAGTTGAAACAGTAAATGTGTTACAGTTTGTTTGCACAGTAGAGAGAGAGAGAGAGAGCGATGCAGGACTTGGAAACAATTAAGTTATTTTAAAAAATCATTATTAAAATTGTGGTTCAAACATGATTAGCATTTCTTAGAAGTAGGTTTGAACCAGAAAGCAAACAACACAACTAACATTCCTCGCAGAGCATGCAAACGATGACCTCACCAATTCTTTTTTTTTTTTTGCAATATCAGAAATCCTGTAGGACTGACACGAGAGCTGCGTGTGTCAGACTGAGAAGGCATTTGGACACCACATGCACACCAACAAACTGCTCTCCGAGGGATCATCCATCACATGCTTTGAGGATGGCTTCTCCGAGTAATCAAATAAAGGTGTCCGGAATGTGTCAGTGGAGGCATGAAGTGGTAGTTGGTACCCATTTTCCAGGAGCTGGTTGTCAATCCGCCATCGCAAAACGCTCCCCATTGTTTGGTTTTGTAATTTTGGTTTGGCCCAAAGCAAACGCCTCTAAACAAGATATTATGGGAATCACAGAAAAAAAACAAAAAAACATATTTGTGTTCATGACTCAAAATATCCACATTCAGGACAGCATGTGGCTTATAATCTGAGTTCTACGGAAACCTCACAGCCCCACAAATGGACTATTGTGTTTGTGTGCTTCGTAACCAGATTCGTGTTCGTGTGTTTCGTATGCTTAACTATATTTGTTTATTAGTAGTAACAACAACAACTTCTTCTTTTTTTTTTGCCATGTCATACTCGACCACAACTAAACCACACTAAACACTGAACCCTGAGATTTGGGTTTTGGTACTGATTTTGGTACTGTACTACATATTCTCACATACTCGCACATCTATATACACAAACAAGCAAAACAGACTTCATTCATTTATGTCCTTTTTGATCATGAATAAAGTCAAGTAGTGTTATTTATGCAGCCAGGAAAATGGGTCTAACTCAATAATCTATATATTTGCATCTATGATGCTCGATGTTGATAGGAATGCTACAGACATTCTCACTGTGTAACAGCTCTAGGGTTCCTGCTCCTTTGTTTAGACATCAGGTTTCTGTATGTGTGGGGTTCCTGCATGGTGGCACTGATGGCTCAGTGTTCTGGACTTCTGATTGGAAAGTTATGATGTTGGAACCCATTACAGCATAGCTGTCATGGCTGGATTGTTGGGGAAAACCCTTACCCCTTATCTGTTTTTCTCTTAGATTAAAAAAAAAATGTCATCCAGCTGACGACAATTTAAGGGACTACGAAAGAGTACTGTGAGGCACCCCTGATTTCTTCATATTGTCTTGAGGCATATTTCTCCAGGCTTCCTGAAAGATTTTCTTGGCTCTCAATTTTTTCCCAATCCAGTCCAGTCTCTGTACCTGAGCAGTTTGAGATGAATGTTTTTTTCTTTCTTTGATAAGCCACACAGTGACCTATGAATCATTCAAGCATAACTTAAGGCATGAACCAGTGAGAAACAGGTGCGGATGATGAAGCCAATGATTAGTACACTGCTGATGCTGAATCCTGAGTGGTTGGAACAGACGAGTGAGGAAATGAGGTTGCTGTCAGAGTTGCTACATTAAGAACCAACTTTTGAACTATATCTGCAGCCTGTCGCAATAAAACATGTGGTTCCATTATATATTTTAATATCAATCTAACATTTAATCTAATACGAATCAATGAGAATGCTCAGGACTTTTGTACAGTACTGTATTTTCTCCAGGTTGTCTGGATACTAGGAGGTGGATTGCCAATGCTAAATCTCCATTAATTTATGAACGATATCTAGTGATGGACCGGCATTTCTTCTCAAGGTGTTTTTCGGTGTGTTTCCAGAGACAGGCTCCAGCTCCACCATGACCCTGACCATGATAAAGACCATGCTTTCTGAAGCACAGATGTATGCATGAACATGACATGTTGACTTTTTTTTTTTTCCTAATCTGGAATTTCCTTTCCCAACTATCTCTCTCCATTCAGAGCATTTTTTAAATCTGGAATTAAGAAAGGATATAGTACAACCCTGGTGGTCTTGTGGCTAGTATTCGGCACGGTCACCCCCGCTGCCCGGGTATGATTCCCAATCAAGGAAGTAATTTAAGGACAGTACAGCCTCAGAGGGTTAAAGCAATACGTTCCTGATCAGCAGGGCGGTGATTTGAGCCCGGGCTCCATCAGGTTGCCATTGTTGAGCCTTTGAGCAAGGCCCTTAACCATATCTGAATTCAGGGCGCTGTAGCATGGCTGACCCCAGCTACCCTGGTATTCAATGTTCAGTAATGTATACTGTACGTGGAAAATAAAGTCTTAACTTATAAGCAAACAAGGTTTAAGGGCCTTGATCGTCGACTGATGATTGGTTTTTAGATTCTGAGTCTAAGTCCTTCTGATCTTCCAAACACTCAAAGCCTTGTGTACTACCAGTGTTTATGGTATCTCAGGCTTTGCTATCTCATCAACTATCGCTGTCATCCAGATTACCAAAGTTCTCCTCTACTTCCTTGACCCACATGCTTGAGCTATCTTTCAGTAGTGAAAATTGCACAGTTGTTAGCCATCTGATGAAAAGATGTATGTCTACCCAGATCAAATGTAAGATGGTCCAGCTCATACTGATTTCAAAGACATCTCACAGAAAGCTGCGTGCAAATTCTCCCCTCACTCAGCATTAGGTTCCTTTAAATGATAACACATACACTGAGACCATCTCATGTTCATCTTACAACCCTGTACACGAGTCTCGCTTTTTTCAGAGTGCCCATTCCTCCGACATGGAGTGTCCTACCACAATAGTGTGAATGATTCATGCTGACTGTTCCACATATTTATACTTATTCTGCATATAGCCACACTAATGGTTTTGAGGTATAACTGACTGTTTAATCTGCTCAAACATTACGACACATTCCTTCCAACTTAAAGCCATTAAAACAAAACTCCACACTGAGAAGCAGGTGCAGCCATTAGGAAGAGATGTTTGATCTCCAGCCAAGCATAAGGGTATATTACAGAACATACTGTGAGGTCTTAATGGACAATGAACACCTTCTTGTTACGGTCAATTATTTATACGAATTATTTTTTGACCCACAGTGCTGGAGTTCCCAGCTCAAGTGGTAGCTAAAAGTTGGCGTCGGTTATGGTTTCCATAGGAACCACTTACACCAGCACTTCTTGAATGGTGGACCCTCACATTTAGGGAAAAAATGGAATTGCTGAAGTTCTTAGCATGCTTGAGGTTCTGTAGAGCAAATTCCTGTTTTGTGTAGTCAAATGGAACCGTGGTGCATTTTCCACATTGTTGTTGTTGTTTCTCAGGTACACTACCGCTCTGAAGTGTGGGATCACTTGCAGATTTCTTTGTTTTTGTTTAGGGATTTATTTTCTAAATTCTGCAACAATACTGGCGATTTCAAAACTATAAAATAACACATGAAATTAAGTAATTATATCGGAACAACAACAGTCAGTTGTTATTTTAAGTCAGGGGGCTCAGCCCTTTTTGCGAGAGCAGTATCGTCACAAGTGCGTTTGTAAAACCCATCAAGCTCCACGATGAAACTGGCTTTCATGAAGACCTTCCCAGGAAAACAAGACCAAAACTGAGCTCTGCTGCAGAGAAGTTAATTTAGGGTCACCAGCCTCAGAAATCACCAATTAACAACCAGCACCTCAGATTAGAGCCGTTATGAAGCTTTACAGAGCAGAAAAAGCAGAAACATCTCAATATCAACTGTTCAAGGGAGAATGGTTTGGACGCCTTCAGCATTGTTTTATGGTGTAGAAAGAAATAAAAATCAGGAACGACTATCCCAAACGTTTGAACAGTAGTGTTGGTGCGAACAGACACATATACAGTACACACTTGAGCATTCATGCATACATATGCATGTACTGTATGTATGTATACACAAGGGTTGGACAAAAACACTGGCTCATGAAACACTGGCCCAAATTTACCCATGAAACCACCAACACTTTAGTGTTTCAATGGTGCCAGCAGCGAAAATCTTGGGCAGTGGACAATGTGAAACATGTATTGTTCTCTAATGTGTCCACCTTCACTGTCTTTCCCACATCCGAGAGCGTTACGGTGTGGAGACGCTCCAAAGAAGCGTACCACCCAGACTGTTATATGCAGCATGGGGGCGGATCAGTGATGGTTTGGGCTGCTATATCATGGCATTCCCTAAGACCAAGACTTGTGCTAGATGGGCGCGTGACTTCCAAAGACTACCAAACCATTCAGGAGGATCATGTGCACTCAACGGCTCAAACGTTGTATCCTGGAAGCGATGCCGTTTGTCGGGACCACTTTGGGGTATTTTGGAGCAGTGAGTCAGAAAAACGTTTTTCTCCACCAGCATCACGTAGTGACCTGGCCAATATTCTGCAAGAAGAATGGCTAAAAATCCCTCTGGCCACTGTGCAGGAATTGTAACTGTCATTCCCAAGACGAACTGACGCTGTATTGGCTGCAAAAGGAGGCCGTACACCATACTAATGTAGTTTTAGACCACAAGACCAATAGTTTGGACACACCTTCTCATTCAGCGAGTTTTCTTTCTTGTGTTCTTTAGCCCAAACGCGTCTCTTCTGCTTGTTGCCTGTCCTTAGCAGTGGTTTCCTAGCAGATATTCTAGCATGAAGGCCTGATTCACACAGTCTCCTCTTAACAGTTGTTCTAGAGACGTGTCTGCTGCTAGAACTCTGTGTGCCATTGACCTGCTCTCTGATCTGAGCTGCTGTTAACCTGCGATTTCTGAGGCTGGTGACTCGGATGAACTTCTCCTCCGCAGCAGAGGTGACTCTCGGTCTTCCTTTCCTGGGGCGGTCCGCATGTCAGCCAGTTTCTTTGTAGTGCTTGATGGTTTTTGTGACTGCACTTGGTGGACCATTTGGTGGCCGCTCGTTTTTCCTTACTTAGTTACTTGGCTGCTTGGCTGCTTTTTTCTTGCCATAATACAAATTCAAACTCTTTGAATGAGAAGGTGTGTCCAAACTTTTGGTCTGTACTGTACTATACTGTGTGTGTGTATATATATATATATATTTGGCTCTGACTCAGAAACAGACTCAGAGGACTTCTAAAAAGTTGCAGCTGGCATTCAGATTTTAATGATATTTATGAAATGATTTGGCTAGATAAAGATCCTTCTGTCAGGCTCATTGGGGAGGTAAGTGGAGAGTTGACTTCAGCTTTATTGAATCAGCAGGCCTCCGGAGCCGAGCTCTTGTCCGATTTAAATACTTCCAGATGTTTACATGTGTAGTCAATTCCCGGGATTCCTGGAAAGCTCAAACACTTTCACCGAGTCACCTAAAACCATGATTATATGTTGACTTCTGCTTATTACTCTGCTTTACTCTGCTTTCCTTTTAATTCATATCTCTTACTCATGATATGCCCATGAAGCTGCCAATTCTTTCTTCAGAAATTTCTCAGAAATTTCCACAGACAAACAGCGATTGGATTTCCACTTTGCTTTGGCTAGATGGCAAAATGCAACATGGCTGAATCACATCTACATAGGCTTTGTCACGAATGCGCTTTAACCGGAAATGACAGACTGTATTGTGTTACAGTCAGATGGTAGGAATCTGAAGCATCTTGGACTGATTAACCAAGAAAACACGCTGTTGGCGAAAAAACTTCTTAAAAATTCATGGGAATTCCAGGGGCCTCCCAGGAGCATCAACGCTTATGCTTGTCTCATTTTTAGCATACATTTTTCATAAGCTTCCTGATGTTAACGAGACAAGAAAAGCCGCTTCACTTTTAACGTTGTGTTTCTAGGATGAGGCGCGGGATGCTCTGCAGTACCTGGTTTCTCTTTTGGCCTGTATGGAGCACAGCGTCCATCACCACGTGTTGCTGGAGATTCACAGCCTCACCGAGCGGTACGTCTCCATCCTAGGCGGAGGCGCCAAAGACATCTACCGCATGAGCAACAGCTTCAGTGCCATCGCCCGGCTTCTGGGACGCAGACTGCAGTCTGACGCTTTAAAACCATGCGGGTAGGCAATACACGAACACACAGAAGCACACATTCTCTTCTCTTACTGTACCTTCATTTTCTTAGTTTAAACTCTGTTCGCTCTCACTGAGTGCTAAAGGCAGTAATAATGAAATGATTTAAATGAGCTGTTAGTATCATAACCACATTTCTGCTTTTGTTACAGTATTAGAGCTACTGCTTCAATTCTTCCCACTTGGACGTTTTTCTCTCAGTTTAGGTCTGAGAATAGTAAAAGCACTTCAGCGCCTGGCTATCACGTTACTATTGGCGCTAATAAATGATGGATTCCTTGGAAGTTTCCTTCAAACTCTGCACTCCAATTCCCTAAAACGACAGACTGAGTGCTCCTTGGATAAAACGTCTATGTGGAGAAATCTGTCGTTTTTTTTAAGGATGATGACGGACAGAAGGATAAAGGGGGTGCAAAAAATAGACTCGTGATGTAGGAAAGATGGGAGTCATGTTTGTGGTGTTCTTCATCATTCTGACTGCTGGAATCTCTCCCTCATGGCCTTCTTGGTTTTTGCGTTCTGCTAAATGCTAAGAAAAGCTTAATCTAATCTCTCTTCTCCATCAGAGGTTAGATTGCCTAACCGAGGAATAAAACACAGTGTGTCATGCTGTTATAAGACTATTATACTGCTGTTCTAAGGCTATATAAGATCGTTTTCCAGTAGCAGTGTTTTTATTCCTTTCATGCAAGAGCATGTTGCCATATAAACAGGTAAAAACTGTTTATAGTTGCATTCATAGATGTACAGCCTTAAGAAAACAAGATAAGATGTAAGAGATCCCTGATAGATTAGGGATTAGGCAGATGCTTGGATACCATCAAGGAAGAAAAATTTCTTAGTATGTCAGAGCCATGATCGGACTGACCACTTTACATCTAAAACACTGGCCTTCCAGGAACTCCTTTAATGGCCCAAACATGTTAAAATGGCTCCACAGGTCAGGACTGTACTGGGGATGTGGCAATAACTCCCAGACGAGTTCCAGTAATGTGCAAGTGGTGTTGGCGAATGATTGTGTGTACAGATCCCACAGACAGATGCGTCTCTGTTATCTGTCGCTTTTCAAAGATTAGGTGTTCCACCTGCTGAATGTTCAGGGGAAGTTTGACTTGAACACCCCTTATACAATGCTGAGTGCATGGTTTTGTGCTTGTGCCTCTGTATCTGTGCATTTAAGAGAAAACAAGGAGGTTGCAGATCCGAGGAGGTGCAATACCGATTCCAGGAGTCATGACGAAGACCAAGTGAAGAGTCTGCAAGTGAAGATCCAGGCTTTCAAGGAGAAACCGGAGGAGGAGGAAGCGGCTCAGGTGGAAGCCGAAAGGGATTCACCAGGACCTCAGAGGTGTTACGGCCTGGGCCAGGTGGCACGAGACGTACGCCAAGACATCAGGTTTAGTCGGTGAGTGAGGTTTCTGTCACATCAAGCCCTGAAGATGTCAGAGAAAATGCTTACATGTTTAACACTGAGTCTTATGTGGTGCTAAAACTGGAGACTCCTTCCGTAAATGTCTTTTCTAGCTGTTGTTCTAGAAAATGAATCCACACCTTTTGACCAATCAGAATCCAGATTTCAGGAGCGCTATGGTATTGTGAAAGATAATGGTACATTAAGCACTTCATGTGGCCTTAGTGAGTGAAATAGTTTTAGAGGAATGTGCAGTCGAAGCACATTTGGTTTGCATTTGAGACTAAAAGTCATTCGCACTGTGTATCAGCTGCTTACTGAAGGTCAGTGCGTGAGTATAAATCTTGCCTTGCTCTTATTTATTATTTAAAGAATTTCATAATATATTATTCTGTGTATTTTTTTTTTTTGGTGCAATAAAGTCACACTGCTCTTCCATTAGAAGGAACATATACACTTTGCTGCTGAAGGTTTTAGTGAGCTAGCTCAAACACTACATGCCAAGGAACATAAGCAAAGATGGTTGTTTTAGCATCCAACTCTATTACTCGCAATCTTTCTCCTCTCTGTCAGGTCTAAGAGTCGGGCTCTGCACGCCATGCAGTCACATTCCAATAACCCTGACTGCGTCCAGGATGCAGAAGGGGAACGAAACACCGAGGGCTACCTGATTGAGGCTGCCCTTTGCCCCGAGACTGGTCCATCACCTTCGTCTGCTCAGCAAGAGCACAGTGAGCACCAGGACTCGGGGTCTCATGGGGAGGGAGGACGAACAGACATCATGGACCCTCGAGAAAGAGACAGGCTATGGAAACACCTCCGGGACAACTTGAAGAAGATCCGAGCCTTCTGCGCCGATATGGTTACACAGATCCCAATACCCGAGCGTTGTATCATAGAAGGTACACAGCGAGATCATACTGTAGATGATTATTCAGTCTGCTGGAGAGTGTCATCTTGTATGAGTAATGTTGGTGATAATTGATGACCTAAGCAGACAATCTCTCTTCAGGGATCGGCTAAACATTATCTTCTTTACTTTTACTCTGTACTTCATTAACCGTCTCGAGTGCAGAGCTTTTAGAAACGACAATTTACACCAAAAGAATCGAGTAGTGGGTGGCCGTTTGTCTTTGTTCCCATCGCTCAGCAGTGGTATTGGAAGGGTCAAACTCGTGTTCGGTTGCTGTGCAAGCTCTGGCAGGCTTCCTGTCCTCCACACTGATGTAACTTAACACTCGCCCACACCACTACATTAAGGCAATTCATCAGTCTGCTATAGTTGACTATGAGCATAAGGCTAAAAGGATTAAGGACATGAATGACTGCGGTGCAGAGATTGTAGCTAAAATCATTGACCTTTGAGAGAGCTTAGGGTGGAGAAGATTAAGCAGAGAGGACAATTTAAGATAACAAAGCATCACGAGACTATGTTACAAGGTGATGTAAAAGTAGGCTGAGAGAAGTACAAATCGAGGGCGATTGACTAATGGATAGGCTTTAGGCTGGGTAGTAACTTATGGCTGTTAGGATGAAAGGATTGACTTGACTGACAAGTTATACAGTATATAGTGATAGAGGATTGAACGACGAGATAAATCTAAGCTAAAAACGAGACTGATAGCTTTGATTAAACTGTGAAATGAGACGGTAACAAGTGACCCTATACTAAAGAGTGAAATATAAAATAATAGTGTTGGGTAATGTAATGAGTAAACTATGAATTGAGGGGATTGATGGTCTACTGTATATGCTTAGTGAACTGAGTAATCAGCATGCTTGTGGTTTTACTCTGGTTAAAGAGGCTTGTGATTAAGGGAATCGGATAATTAGTGAGTCTTAAGCTCGAAGGATTGATTACGAGAATTTTAAGACAGTGCTAGATACCTGCAGTAGTGTGTTGTAGACCTGCAGGGTTGACTAAGTCTGGACAACAAATGGAGAGTATCAGACTTGTATTTAGGGCTGGGTATCGCTTGGGGTTTTTTCCGATATCGATGCCAAATCGATACTTTTAAACCGATACCGGTGCCAGAACTGATACTTTGCAAAAGCCACAAAATGGTGGTGGATGACTCAAGAATACATTATTTATTGAACACATAATTTAATGCTTAAAATTTCTACAATATATTAAAAGTTTAAAGTATATATGAATATATAAGTAAATACAGAAAAGAACAACAACAAAGCCGTAATTATAAACAGAATCCATGTTACATTAGTGTTTTACAAATCGTGTGACCATTTGTTAGCATAAATGCGAGATTAGCATTTTGCAGTTAACATTACGTTAGCCTACTACTAACCTGCGGAAAGGCTGCTGACGTCGTCGTAATCGCTGGACTCTTTTTTGCTGCGGTTGGTATGACCGGGGCTGAGGGTCGTCCACACCGATAGCGCCAGCTGTTGTCCGCAAGCTGTCAGACACGGCGCATCCCTCTGCTTTTGCATCCCTCAAACGTTTCATTAGATTTGACGTGTTTCCCCCGTTTACACGCGACTGCTGTAAAACTTTTACTGCACATCGCGGTGTCGGAATCCTTTTTTGTGAAGTATAGCCACACATTTCGACCGTTTAGTTTTAGGCATTTTAACGAAAGTTAATTTAGCAAGTTAAGATAGCGGTAGACCACCTGCTGCCGTCAGAGCGAGTGTAGCGCAAGATGCATTCATCTTGATTTGTGCTTTTCATTTTTTATTTTTATTTTTTTATCTAATCTAATAAACTTTTAATCTACAAAAATGAAATGGACAGTAGCATTACTGCAACAATGTTTTGGATTTGTATTGTCAAAGCTTTCCGAAGTCCTCAAGATTTTTCTAATTAAGGAAATAATTTATTTTTCCGATCATTTCCGACACCCCATGAACGCAGTATCTACATTTTACTAGCGATCATGTGTGTTGATGAATCTAATGCTTATTACAACTGAGTCATCATCATCATACCCCCAGAAAAGAAATATTTCAATCGACAGTTCAGGCGTTTAAGTGGCACCGAAATGGGGCACCGGAATTCTGAAACCGGAGTTCTGTTTCGGTCCGGTACATACCGGTTATTTAGGTACCAGTGCCGTATTGGCACCGTTTTTTTTTTTTTCGGTACTCAACCCTACTTGTATTTTGAGTTGATTGCGTATTGAGTGGTGAGTAACGATTAAATCTTTAAATAATGAATCTTTGACGATTGAATAGTGACCACGTTTTAGGCTGAGAGCATTGATTAGGAAGGGTTTTTTAAACCGGTTAATAGCTGATTTAAATTTAAAAGCATTATACATGTTGTAGGCTGAGAAGATTGATTGAAATATGGATTGAACTGCAATTTAACAGTCCATGTAGACCCACCATGCAACCCACAGCAAACAAAGTATCTGCTAAAGTGTCAACGTCCTGGTGCCAGACACCACCGCACACCCCTAGAGATCAGATCTTGTGGAGTCGTGGGTACATCGCCTTTGTGTTGTAAGATTAGTGCAACTGTAGTGACTGTACCACCAACAACACTGATAAAGACCTTATCGAGCTGAAAGCAACCCCAGAAGTAATCTCTCCTCATGATATCGTCATTGTTCCGTGCGACTTCAAAGCAAAAACTGGCCACGACAGTCATCTGGTCAACCCAAGACAGTCTGGTCGAACCGTACACTTATTAAGAAAGGACAATGGACATCTCATCTATGATCAAGCCATGAAAGAGATTGTTCTCGACTGTAAGTCTGCCACCTAATGGGCAGACAATTGCTTTTCCAACTAACCGATGATGATTTAAGGCTGAGGACGATTGATTAGTGAATGAGTTTTTGGGAAAGGAGGATTGATTAGCGAGTACATTTTTGGCTAAGGAGGACTGTTAAGCAAGTAGGTTTTGGGCTGGAAAGGACTGATTAGCGATTGAGATGAGGTGATTATATAGCAAATGAATTTGAAAAGGTTTCAGTTAATTAGTGGATAGATTCAAGGCTGAGTGTTCAATTAAATTAAGAATTTAATATTGAATCGCCCATGAACTGTGAAGTAACAAGCATTTCCACCAGAGTTCAAGCCCACTGAGTACTGTCCACAGCTGCACCCAGGATTTCCTGGAGCAGATGATCAGGAGTCGGAGTTGTGCCGAGTCTCGCGTGGTCCGTATTGCTGACGGAGAGCAGAGTGGTGTCGATTTTTCCCTTCGTCACCTTTCCAACAAATAACCCTCATTCACAAGCACCAAGAGAAGTTTAGAGTTGTAACTTATAAGAAGTTGTTAAAATGGCACTGTTTATAACATGGACTGTACTTTTCATCACAGATCCTGATTTCTATAGAACTAACAGTTCTGGGGTACTGTAGGTCTGCATCTCTCTGGTCGTTCCACCGCCGATTTCCTGTCCTGCTCGCTCATAACTTCTGATCTCTCCCACAGAGCTTCAGTAAGGTAATCCATCAGTCATCGTGGGTGTGTGTGGGTGTATGTGTGCATGCGAGGCAGCAGGGGGTACAGGGGTGAGTCATATTCACCAGAACATGTGGAAACTGATTATAATATTACACTCAGATGTGTTGGGTTAAACAGTACCCTGCATGAGTAGCTGAGAGGACCGAGCGCGGAGTGGTTTAGGGTCAGGCCAGAAACATGCCGGTGTGCGGATTGGCTAAGATAAATTACCCCAGGTGTAAATGCTGTTGCATGAAAACCACTCACTGCGGCTGAAGAAAGCCTTGTATGATTAGCCTACAGGGAGGTATGGGATTACTGGTGAGACTGGAACCAGGGTGTGCATGTTTGTCCTTTGAGACAGCAGTTGCTAAGAACAACTCACAATTAGTGAACTTCATTTTGGCATGATAGAATTAACATTACATTTCTAACGAAGCTCACGTTCCTTTAAGATAATCCCTAGTGTGCATTGATAGAGGAGAAAATATGTGTAACCACAATGTGATATGGTTTTACACAGATAAGGATGGGTTCTTCGTGTAGTGTTTAAGGTTTTCCGCACACGTCTAATGTAATGAGAAGGCATCGGTAGCTCAGTGGTCGGTTTCCTGTGTAGCAGATGGAAGGCCCAGGCTCTGAAGCCCAATGGATCCAATGCCCAAATCCTAGCCACTGGATGTGGTGCCAGGTCCAAGCCCGAATTTTTTTTAAAAATGGGAGAATTGCACCAAGAAGCACTTACGGCGTAAAACCTGTGCCAAGTTGTGTGCTGATTGGATGGTCTGCTGTCGTGACCCTTCGATGGGAGCAGCCAAAAGACCAACAACCTAATATGATGAGAACTCAAAGGATTGGGACAAAACTGCTGTTTGTCCAAAAGAAAACCAGTTGTTAGTGTGAGCACGCTCCAGTTTGCTAAGGAGCATAAAGACTGGGCTTTGGAGCGATGGAAAAAGGTCATTTGGTCTAATGAGTCCAGATTGAGTCTATTCCAGAGCGATGGGCGTGTCAGGGTAAGAAGGGAAGCGCATGAAACGATGCACCCATCATGCATAGTGTCCACTGTACAAGCCTCTGCAAGATCTGGGGTTGCTTCAGTTGCTCAGGTCGGGACTCAGCGATGTCATGTGGCAATAAAATGAAGTCACATGACCACCTGAATGTAATGAATCACCAGCACATCACATCTATGGAGGGTTTCTTCTTCCCTGATGATTCTGGGGGATGACGAATCAATTTCACTCATGAACTCGACACCACATTGAGTGTCATAATCTAAACTACAATGTGCGACTTTTGTTTTGACCAGATGGTGTGCTTTTTATAGGGTCTCTTTATACTTGTTCGATTTTTCACTTTTTAAAATGGCGAAATTATAAAAAATCATTTGGCCTGTATTTGGTACTTAGTCTGGGATTGGTACTTAGGATTAACATTTTGTTTTGTAGGAAATGTGTTGCAGAAGTTGCTCTGCTTGCATAGAGCGTGCGGACGCTCACTGTCCTCTGTCGGCGCCGTAACCGGCAAGTGTGTGAGAGGCACGTCCCGAAAATCTCCACGTGCCAGAATATCATACTATCAGGAAGCTGCTTAACCGCAGTTAGAGGAGGGTTACATGCTGTTTTTCTTTTAGCCTTCACGCTAACATTATTCAGTGTGCAGAGAATGTCAAAAACACCCAAGTCTGTAATAAATCTGTCATGTCCAGGGCTGTAACTGAACAAGATGACATCAGTTTTAAACCATCGATTTAAAGCCTGTTGCGGTTATCTGGAGCGTTAAAGTTAGGCAAAGTGTAACCCTTTTATACTCACACACACACACACACACACACACACAGCCCATTATTCAGTACATCCCATTATACATCTCACAGCCCATTAGTCATCATTGTTATTAAAAACCCAAAATATTATTAAAAGCTTTGTTTGTTTTTGTTTGTTTGTTTGTTTGTTTGTTTTTTCAAAATCCCACAACTTGTCCAAAACATTTCTGATATTTACATTTTTCATAACTTTCCCAGGTCTGATTTCTAAATTCCATTTTTTTATGCTACAACCCTCTCCCACATGGGCTCATAAACTCCCCCTACTGGTTAATGAATAAGAGGAGACACAGTTTTTATACGTCCTAGTCTTGGCCTGGCTGTGATGTAATCTGTGTTGACACAGGACTCGGTAGAGAACTTTGCTTTGCAGGGGTTTACAGTAACTAATCCTTCATTCCCGTAACTAAATGGAATGAGGGATCTCCGCACGTACATGTTGCTCAATGAAGATTTCTCCCATCTGGCATTTTATGATGCAGAAGGAGAGAAAAAAAAAAAAAAAAAAGTAAAGTATGGCAAAAGGGGAGTATTTAATATACAACATGCAATGGGGTGTTCAAGTCAAACCGGGACGTTTGATTGTGCAGAATAACAGAACACAGTTCTGAGACTTAAACCTCTCCATATAATCCTCTGCTACAGTACACTAACGCACTTATCCCAGGGTTTCGGTAGCACTTGGACACCATCAAGGTAGAAAGTTTCCTCAGTACTCCAGAGCCATGATCAGATGCTTCACATCCGAAACGCTGGCCTCCAAGGAACTTGGCCCAAACGTGTACAGCAGAAATGGCTCGGGGCAAGGTCAGAACTTCTAACCGAGATCCTGTAAAGTGTAAGTGCTGTTGGGGAAAAGGTTGTGTGTACAGGTCCCAGAGACAGATGTGTCTCTTGCGCAAGTTGGCAGCAAGTTATGAATTGTTTGCACCATTCAAATGTTTTACTGTGGCTAAGAGTCTCGTCAGCGTACTGTCCTTGAAGTCTTTTGGAAATATCGATCACTTTTATACCTTGACAGTTCAGAACAACACTTTGACCTGAACGCACTTCGTACGATACTTGATTCTGACTCGTCTAAAAGAGTTGATTCATTTCCTATCAGCAGCATCTCTGACGGTTATCACAGATAATGTGCTAATGCGCTCATTCTCATATCTTCGCGTCATGCATGTCGTTCAGCGCTCCATATAAACTCATCCTAGCAGATGTGTAGTGATGAAATTGACATGTGCCGGATGGAGTCTTCAACAGCCAGAGGGAAAGCTATTATGTAACGTTTTCCGCCACCTTCAGGACGGAGGAGGCTGGAAAGTGAACGACTGCTGCTCACCACCCTGATGTTACTGTAATCCCTTTACGCCTTGTGCAGTATATACAGTACAGACCAAAAGTTTGGACACACCTTCTCATTCAAAGAGGTTGAATTTGTATTATGGCAAGAAAAAAAAGCAGCTAAGTGAAGAAAAAACGAGCGGCCATCATTACTTGAAGGTCAAATGAAGGTCAGTCAGTCCGAAAAATTGGGAAAACTTTTGTGAAAGTGTCCCCGAGTGCAGTCACAAAAACCATCAAGCGCTACAAAGAAACTGGCTCCCATGTGGAAGGAAGACCGAGAGTCGCCTCTGCTGCGGAGGAGAAGTTCATCCGAGTCACCAGCCTCAGAAATCGCAGGTTAACAGCAGCTCAGATCAGAGAGCAGGTCAATGGCACACAGAGTTCTAGCAGCAGACACGTCTCTAGAACAACTGTTAAGAGGAGACTGTGTGAATCAGGCCTTCATGCTAGAAGATCTGCTAGGAAACCACGGCTAAGGACAGGCAAAAAGCAGAAGAGACGCGTTTGGGCTGAAGAATACAAGAAAGAAAACTCGCTGACTGAGAAGGACGGGGTGTCCAAACTTTTGCTCTGTACGGTACACAGACCAGATGCACATCGTACATTACTAGCGTGCTTCAGTACCTTCCCATGAATTCCTTTTCCAGTAGGAACTTCTTTTACACCAAAGAGCAGGAGCGCCCGTCTTTGAAGTTTCTATAAACATGTCAAAAATTTTACAACTTGTGTCCGGGGCAACATGTCAGAAATGAGCAGTAAAGATTTAAAAGGCAACACGTGTCCTGCGGTTACTTACAAGTATGTGAGACTAAGGAAAGATCGGCGCATCAGTGCAGTCCTAAACACGACTATTCTTACATTAAACATTTATATACACAGACCTTTGTTCATGTGTACAGAAATCATCGATTGACGCAACTCCGATTGGTTAATAGCGAGGTCATGTCATCCTTGGAGAGGACTCGCTGATGAACGTCCTCTGCTCGAGGGACTACGAACCTGACTTCAGTAACAGATGAAAATGATGTAAGGTGTTTCTTTTTGTGTGTGTGTGTGTGTGTGTGTGTGTGTGTGTGTGTGTGTGTGTGTTGCAGATACCCAGCAGGGCTGTGTTGCTCAGCTGTCCTTCTCATGTCCAGTGAAAGGACATTACTGTCTGTACGGGAAATCCAGCTTCTCGCTGTGCAGCGGCCGGCCCCACCTCTGGATACGCATCATGCTGCTCGCCCTGCAGGTCGGCGCGCGTGACCCCATCTACGCCATATAAACATTTACCGAGGTTATCAGTTGTGAACGTGAATCTATAAAGCCGTAATGACTGTTCATTTTAATGTTCCGTGAAAATAATTGCTTCGAAAATATCACGGAGGTCCCCTGGGGGACGCTAATCACTCCACGCATGTGTATTCCGGTGCAATATCAGTTTTTCCTGCTATTCCGGGCGATCGTGCTCATCACGACAGTCTGTGTGAAGTGACCCTTTAGAACAATAGTTTGTGTTGTCACGAGTGCGTTAGCGTTTACAGGTTTACAGTTCAGCGATAAAAGTGCACTTCTCGAATATTGTGTTGAGAAATTGTGTGTGTTGTGAAACTCTTTAGCAAACTGTTTAGCTTCAGTAGAGAGAAACAAGGAGAGTGATTAAAAAAAAAAAAAAAAAGACTGTCTTCGCCTTATCACACTACCTTATCGTTGATTATTATTCATTACTGGTGGCACAGTGGCGTAGTGGTTAGCACCTTAACCTTGCACCTCCAGGGTTAAGAGTTGAATTTCCTCCTCAGGTCTGTGTGCATGTTCTTGGTGGGTTTTGCCCGTAGTGTGTGTGTGTGTGTGTGTGTGTGTGTGTGTGTGTGTGTGTGTGTGTGTGTGTGTGTGTGTGTGTGTGTGTGTGCGCGCGCGTGCCCTGAGATGAATTTTGACCCTGTCCAGGGTGTACTCCACATCGTGACCCAAGTTTCCTGGGATAGGCTCCAGATCCATGTACTGCATAAGTGGTTTGGAAGAGGAATGAACTGATTTTTTTTTTTTTTTAAACACCATAAAAACAAGTGTGTACATCTGACTGGTTGTGTATGTGTGTGACCGCAGAGCCGAACTGAAGAACCTCTAAGCTCCGAAGACGTGTGTGTGCAGCAGCTCAGGAGACTTTGGGAGAAAACGCAGCTTAAAGGAGCTCACAGCTTCGAACTGGCCATGACTCAAACCGCCGTACCACCGAAGAAAGTAAGACAAGACGAGGCCAAAATGTTACCCTTATCAGTAAGATTTCTGTATTTCCTTCACTACACCTCTTCGTCATGCCCGTCTTCACCCAAATAAAGTTCATGATAAAATCCACGAGAAAAAAACAATATACACAATATAGGGTAATAAAGCACCTCAAGATCTGTAGCAGTGTCCCAAAGACGGAACAAAGACATCTCGAGGTTGGAAGTGGCAGCAGAACAGTCTCGGAGCAACATCGGCGAAGTCTCTAGCAAGCCAAGGTTCAAATCCTGCGCCTTAAAGCAATTCTGCTGCACTTTATCGCACACTCTTGAACATAGAAGAGCCTTCTTGGCACTGCGTCTCGCTTTCTCAGCTGGAAGGTACTTTAGACCATACTTCATCACGTTATTGCATTTTTTTTAATAGAGCAGGTCCTAAAAAGCACTCCATCAGCCAGGCTTTAGGGTACTGCTGTGCTGTCCAGACACCCTACAGGACACTTTATCATCGATCACAGGAGCTCCCTAGAGAGCACTTTCTCACACATGGCGCCACATAGATGGTACTTTCTCTTTCAAACATTTTCCCAAGCATGGTGGTGTCCGCACAGCACCCTTCCCGTCCCCCCTCGCCCGAGTCCACAAGTGCATCCTCACATATCTCTCATTCCCCTGAGGAACATAACAGTCAAGCCCTTCCTTCTGAGGTTCACCTATGACCTCTGTCCTGACACAAGGAAATCGCAGCCTGAGTGCTAATCACAGTAGGGATCCTAGCTATTGGTACAGCGATCGAGAGCGGTGTTTGGATGCCTCAGGATCCTCGCAGTGTTGGCCTCTGTCTCCTAGAGCTGGCACAATCTCCAGGTGACTCGGGATGATCCAGACACGCAGTATGTCTGCAAAACAATCCCCGCTATCTGCTATCACCCAGTTGAGGACGGGTTCCCTGTTGAGTCCGCGTCCTCTCCAGGTTTCTTCCTATCGCCATCTCAGAGAGTTTTTTCCTTGCTACCATCGCCATCACCCATGGCTTGCTCATCAGGGACAAGATGATCAGTATGATTTCCATGCATTTTTCTCCCTCGTACAGATTTCAACAATTTTCTTTCAGTTTTGTTAAAAGCTGCTTTGAGACAATGACCATTGTTAAACACGCTATCTAAATAATATTGAATCGAATTGAACATGGTTCAAGGTACATAATAGTGGTTCTGGTCAACATGGTACATAGTAGTGGTTCTGGGTTACAGCCAAGCTGCCAATGGTGAGCCTTTGAGCCAGGCCCTTATCCCTCGCCACTAAAGGCTAAAGGGATGCGGTATCAAGACTGAGCCTGCACACTGACCCCCACTCTGCAAAAAAATCTTAGCATCGTTATAATTTAGAATTTATTTAATGAAAAACCGCTAAATTATCTGAAAATAGAAAAAAACTCAAATGTTTTGCTTGCAAGTCTCGTAACATTTAACTAGGTTAAACCGCAATAATCTTAAATTTGATTAGTTTAAGTACTGTAAATGTATAGTAAGAAATTACCGAAAGATTTGGCAAGATTCAAGAATATTTCATTTGCTAAGATACGAAAAAAGATATTTGCAGTGCAAAACTACTCAAAGGTAAACAGGCCACAGAAGATAGATCTTCATTCAGTTGTTAATTTACAACATTGCATTACAACGACAACAGACTTGATGGCTTCCTTTAAACCAAAGTGCTCAATTTCGATTGGTCAGAAGGCTTTGATTCATTTTCTGTAGCAGCAGTATTGACAAATTTGCCGTTTCTATTATTGCGCTCAACCCGACTGCAACTGTTCTATCATTCGTTAAATGTACAGTGGGGCAGAAAAGTATTTAGTCAGCCACCAATTGTGCAAATTCTCCCACTTAAAAAGATAAGAGAGGCCTGTAATTTTCAGTTAATTTCCATTGTAATTTTGCTTGTTTGTACAGTAGGTAACCAAATACTTATTCTACCGAGGAATTTACCGATTAATTCATTAAAAATCCTACAATGTGATTTTCTGGATTTTTTTTTTTCTTCTTCTTATTTTGTCTCTCATAATTGAGTTATACCTATGATGAAAATTACAGACCTCTCTCATCTTTTCAAGTTTTCAAGTACTTGTTCTAAATTGTACTTGTTCTAAAAGTTTTATGTCGAAATCTAAAAAAAAAAAAAAAAAGAGCAGGATTTACTTGCCGCAGGATTTATCGCTGATACAGAATAATAAAAGTAGCACAATGGTTCGGTTCTTGTATTACTGTATCTTCTTCCTTGTGGACATATCTCATCTCCAAGTGTTGCGTAAGCAGAATCTACTTTCTCTAAACCAGATGTCATGGAAGTGAAAGTAAGTAGTTCGTGAAAGGAAACCCAGCTGTTACTTTGCCTTCTCATCTCTCCTGTCGCTTTCTCTCGTGTCGTAAAAAATCTAAGAGCGGTCCGTCTTCCTTGAGGGTGATTTACTGCCGACATGTTGTGCAACACAGGCGCACGTGCCAACCATATGGAACGTGCCAAAGTCTTTTCAATGGTAAAGCAAATGCATCTAAATCTTAAAGCTAATTCAAATTTATCGCGTGCCTACTTTTATTTTAGAAAAAAACGGATGTAAAATATTTAATGTTTTGATGTTGAAACCCAACAACGTCTACCCATACACACATACTGTAGCGCACCGCCAAGTTCCAGCACCCTCCTCTTAGACATGCTCATAAAGTCCACTTCTAAAAAAGCATTAAAGGTCCTAGTGTACCCTTAACGTCGCCCTGGCCTCGGCTTGGCCTTGTGATTTATTGAGAGTCCTGCTCTTAAAGGTCGTATTTGCCGTAAACGTCTCCCCTCGACTGATGCGCTCTAAAATGGCCCGGCTGCAGCGCTGACCAAGCCGCTAATAAACGCTCCACCGAGCCTCGCTTAGCGCTTAGCGCTCCGTTCTGTGTTTTCTGTTTCGAACCATGTGTTATTGATAACCTCCAACCCCATCAGGCTCGTAGCGTAATCAGATAAGTATGCTGAGACACCATCATGACGTGATAGTTTCCCTTCCGATTCCCATGCCAATTAGAGATCTTTTTTTTTTTTTGCTCTGCTTTAAGTTGACCGTCCATCCAGTGTGAGATATAGTGCTCAGACCTCCTTCTTCAAGATGTTCTTCGACTTACCAGAGACGTTTTTCCTTTCTATAATAGCTACTTTCTGGAAAGGAACATCACAGCCCAGGGAAGACCGAATTTTGCAACCTGTGTAGATAATGAGCAGATTCCCTGAAACCCAGAAATGAGAAGCACATGCTTAAAGAGGAGCACAAAAATGAAAAGAGTGGTTCGAGTGTGTCTGTCGAGCATCAAAAGCACTGCTAATGAGCGAAAACCAGCTTGCACAACACACACATATGGGAGTCAGTGTACGCGTTAATGGAAGGAGCACAAAACGCACTGATTGGAGTAAAAGTACTGCTTTTGGAGTGTAACTCGGCATATGAAGAAAAGTTAGGTTAGCAGGCTAGACAAGTGCGGTTAAGATCAGCAAGCAATCAGCACCGAGTTGCCTGTAGCTTGTCTGGATCAAACAACTAGCTAATAGAACAAATTTGCACGTTTTTTTTGTGGGCGGGGGGTGTCCCTCAGCAGGTTGCCATTTGAGCTGTGAAATACTGATTTTCTTTGACTTTGACTTGATGGAATGGTGCCGCAATAAGTGTATTGAGTATAGAAGTGGGCTAATTCCAGTGCTTAGTAGTTTTAAGATGTTTTGCTTGGTTCCTTCCTGCTAAGAATTCTCTTATAGACACCAAAACAGAGCGACTTATTTACTCCTTTACAGCGCATTTGAACATGAACAGTTTGTTGATAAGAATGCCCAGATCGAAAGCAAGCTATATAGCATGGTGTTAAAACTGTTTATACACTCGTATACATTATGATGGATGTAATCCCACACTATATGTACAGTGGAACCTTGGATTGCGAGTAACGGGCTTTGCAAGCGTTCTGCAAGACGAGCAAGGATTTTTAATAAATTTTGACTTGGAAACCGAGCGAAAGTCTTCTCTGCTCTGTCGCAATTCTTTTCAAAGGTAAAGGGCTGGTTCATTTGTTTGTTTGTTTTTTTACTTTACAGCAGTGATTCCATTAGTATGCACTCATGTGAATGTCATTAGAGAGATTTCTTTGTTTTCCCTTAAAACACTGTTTCCGTTATGTGTGTGTTTGTTGTGAAACTTAAAAAGCGAGATGGGGGGAGGGAGGAGGAGTTTTACTGTGTAAGACGAAGCGAGGGAAGCGGCTAATTCCACACGCACACACACACACACACACACATTTTTTTAAAAACTTTTTTTAAAGGTAAAGTGCAGGTTAATGTGTTTTATTTTTACCTTAGATATTGTATTAATTATTTTTATGTATTTATTGTTTTGGGCTGTGGAACAAATAATTTGAGTTTTCATTATTTCTTATGGGAAAATTTGAATTGGTTTACGAGTATTTTGGAATACGAGCCCACTCCCGGAACGAATTATGCTCATTTATAATGCTCAATTATAATCAAAGGTTCCACTGTACACTGTGTGTAAAAATTATGATTTTAAATATGATTTTAGGATTTTATACTTTATACTTAGGCTTCAGTTTTCTAGGGAGCATAAAGACTGGACTTTGGAGCGATGGAAAAAGGTCATTTGGTCGAATGAGTCCAAATTGAGTCTATTCCAGAGTGATGGGCGTGTCAGGGTAAGAAGGGAAGCGCATGAAGCGATGCTCCCATCATGCATAGTGTCCGCTGTACAAGCCTCTGGAGAGAGCTCTGAGAGCCTCTGGAGAGTGTTATGATCTGGGGTTGCTTCAGTCGCTCAGGTCTAGACTCGGCAACGTTATGGGGCAATAAAATGAAGTCAGCTGACCACCTGAATGTACTGAATCACCAGATTAACACATCTATGGAGTTATTCCAGGACACAGTGTGTGAAACTCATTTTCACAAACAAACTGGCCACCACAGAGCCCAGACCATAACTCTACTAAACGTCTTCAGGAAGTGCCGGAAAAGACTTGCATGCTTAATACAAGATCCCGGCCAAACGTTTTATGCAACTCCAGATGAAAACAAATGCTGTGACATTGCATACGTTTGTCAAAAAAATGTCATACGTGCTGTAATCGAAGCTGAAGGCACTCCAGCAAAATATTAGCGTGTATGTGACTTTTTTGTATGATTGTATTTTAAACAGCACTAGGAGATGGTATCATTCCATGAGTGATGGGGGGTCGAACAATTCCCATTTGCATGAACAGTTCCAGCAACGCTATGAAGCCTCCATACGTCTTTATATTGTGATTTTTTAGTTTTTTTTTTTCCTTTTAGGAGAAAAAGAGCCGCTGGAGGTCTTCACTGTAGGAACGTACTCTTTAGACCATATTGAAGGCATTAGAATTTCATCTTCTTGGCACTCACAGATCGTGGAATATGGGCAGTAAAATTCAAACCAAAACAAGCCATGCGGGGGCTTTCATTGTTTTATTTCACTGTGTGTTTACTGTGATAAGATACGTTGCATATGTATGTGTAAAAACAGAAAGAGTACAAAAGAAACACGATACTCCTCACGTGGACCAGCGGGTCGAGTTTCCCGTAAAATTCCATTCTAAATAGAAGGAGAATGTAAGTCTTTTGGATTTCATTTACAAATTGTACCAGGCAGGAGTAAAACAAGAGCAGGCCTCCTAATCCCTCGACTCCATCTCTCTTTTTTTAACCGCCCCCTCCAACAAACCTAGGAGCAAGTCTTGGTGGCTTTAGGGTTAAAGCAGACCTGGGTTTTGACGAGAGTAAGAGTAAGAGTTGAGCGTTCTCCTTCATCATCTTATCAGGCTAGCTCTTCTGTGGATTCAAGCTAAAGTGACTCACCGGATTCTGCTTCCTGTGCGTCGTCTGCTGTCCTGAGTCACTTTTAGTCATCGGCATATCAGCAAGTCGTGATAAGAATACAAGCATTACTTCTGCATTCATGAGCTCCATGCGAACTCAAGACACTTAGAGTTTAGTTTAGTTTGAATGTGACGTACTGTAAGGGCATGTCAGTGCTAGATGAGAGTCTTAACTGGAAGCTTGCACAGTGGGGGGAACGCTTCGGGACTAAATAGATCAGATGATGTGTTTTAAATAAATACTAATTTAAAAATGAATAGATTACATAAGAACAAGAACTAACATTCCATTGCATTTCTTCTTTCTTGTTTTGCGATTTCTCACACAGGATAGACATAACTGCTTGATGATTACTACTTCTTACAGCAATATATTCTTTGCAGTTTCTCCTACACTATTTCCACAACACAGGGGGCCCTTGTGCCTAATAACATCCATCCATCCATCCGTTCAACCCGACATCGCTAAGGCCGCAGTGACCTCCGACTTCACCCCAATAGTTGTTGTTCTAGTGGAAGTTGCGTTGCTGACCCCTGGCAAACCTACAGGTGTATACAGACTCACACGCCTAATCATAAACGATGGGCAAATAGGAAACCCTAATCAACCTACTGCACAGATCTTTGGACTGTTGGAGGAAACCCATCAAATACAGATACAGACCAGATATCCGATTCGAACCCTCAACCCTGGAGGTCCGAGACGGCAATGCTAACCACGAATACATGTTTTTAAAACCATCATGTTTCCCCCTGATGACCCAGGTTCCTAAGCAGTCACGTCTAACAAGAAGCAGCTCTCCTGTTCAAATAATAATTACGATGGTGGGAAATGATAAAAATCTCAAGTTGAGACTAGTTGAAAATGTCAGAGGCAGAATTGCCGCACTGAGCACTGACACTGCTGGTATTTCCACTGTTTTCCAGTCCTAATAGTAGGCTTCATATTTAATTCCTTGTACTCGCTTGTTTTAGCTGCACTTGGCCCTTCAAAACAAAAGTGCTAACTGCTCTCTTTGTAAGTCTATCTTCAAACCTTCATATCTGCTTCAGACAGCTGTACAGTTACTGCGTGTTTGTAGTGTTGGGTTTTCTTTAAGCGCCATAATCCAGTTAAAGGACTATAATATTGTTAACACATGGCCAGGAAAAGAAAAAAATAATTATGCACAGCTGCAGTAATCTGTGGTTACTGGTGGAGATTTCCACTGAAGTCCCAATTGCATCTTCGCGTTGTTCATGCCATTGGGTCAAACACCTCATTCATTCATTCATTCATCCATTCATTCACAATGAACTACCCTGGAAGAAATGTCACACTTAAGGGCTTCTCATTGCCAATCATGACTGTACCTGAGAACTTTCATTAGTCCATTCTATATTTGTGACATCTGATGTAGAGCAGGTTTTGGACTGGCATGGAGTCCAAGCTACAATGCCAGTCAAAGGTTTGGACACATCTTTTAATTCAGTGTTTTTTGATTTGTGGTTTATTTTATTCCTATTGAACAATACTGGAGATGTCAAAGCTATGAAGTAACACATAGTGTATGGCATTAGGTAATTAAGTAACAACAGCAAAGGTCAGTCACTATTTGAAGACATGAAGGTCAGCATTTGTAAAACCCTTCAAGCTCCATGATGAAATTGTCCCTCATGAAGACCTTCCCAGGAAAGCAAGACCACAACTGAGCTCTGCTGCAGAGGAGAAGTTCATTTAGAGTCTCCAGCCTCAGAAATCACCAATCAATAACAAGCAGCACCTCAGATTAGAGCCGTTATGAAGCTTTACAGAGCAGAAGGAGCAGATATACATCTCAATATCGACTGTTCAGAGGAGATTATTGCGATATTTTGGATAAACGCCTTCAGCATTGTTTTACAGTGTAGAAAAAAAATAAAAATCAGAAAAGAACATGGAATTAGAAGTTGTGTCCTTTTGACTGGTAGTGACTGGTAGTGTACAGGGTGGGCCATTTATATGGATACACCTTAATAAAATGGGAATGGTTGGTGATATTAACGTCCTGTTTGTGGCACATTAGTATATGTGAGGGGGCAAACTTTTCAAGATGGGTGGTGACCGTGGTGGCCATTTAGAAGTCAGCCATCTTGGATCCAACTTTTGTTTTTTCAATAGGAAGAGGGTCATGTGACACATCAAACTTATTGGGAATTTCACAAGAGAAACAATGGTGTGCTTGGTTTTAATGTAACTTCATTCGTTCCTGAGTTATTTACAAGTTTCTCTTTGTTCACAGCCATTGACATGTCGAAGAGGTTAACACGTGATGAGCGGATTGAAATTGTGTTGATATCTGGTGAACGCAGTAACCGGGTCATTGCAGCAGATTTCAATGCAAGACACCCTACGAGACCACCCATCTCCCATGCTACAGTTAGCAAACTGCTTGCTAAGTTTCGTGAAACTGGTTCAGTGTGGACAGATGAAAACTGTGACTAATGAACAAACATCAGTGGCTGTCCTAGCTTCATTCAGCAGGAGCCCACAGCGTAGCACTCGCCGCATGTCACTGGAGAGTGGCGTTAGTCGAACATCCCTTCGGCGGATATTAGCTACTCACAAATGGCACCCTTACAAACTCCAGCTACTGCAGCATCTCAACGAGGATGACCCAGATCGGCACACACAATTTGCAAAAATTGAAAAAAGAAAAATTGGAACAGGACCCTCAGTTCACGCAGAAGATTTTGTTCAGTGATGAGGCAAACTTTTATGTGAATGGTGAAGTTAACAAACAAAACCACCGCTATTGGTCTGACACTAACCCACATTTGATAGATCCCTCCAAGACTGTGGGAACAAAAAAAGTGATGGTATGGTGTGGTATATGAGATATATATGTACAAAGATAGTGGGGCCGTTCTTCATCAATGGAAACCTCAAGACCACTGAATATTTGAAATTGCTACATGATGATGTGTTTCCCTCTTTATGCACTGAAGCTGGCACGTTCCCCGAGTTTTTCCAGCAAGATGGTGCACCACCACATTATGGGTGTCAGGTCCGAGCATTCCTAGATGAACAGTTTCCTGAAAAGTGGATTGGTTGTCGTGCCAGTTGAATGGCCCCCAAGGTCTCCCGATCTGACCCCCTTAGACTTTTATCTTTGGGGTCATCTGAAGGCAATTGTCTATGGTGTGAAGATACGAGATGTGCAGCACCTGAAACTACGGATACTGGAAGCCTGTGCTGGCATTTCTCCTGCGTTGTTGCTATCAGTGTGTGAAGAGTGGGAGAAGAGGGTTGCATTGACAATCCATCACAATGGGCAGCACATTGAACACATTTTATAAGTGATCAGAAACTTGTAAATAACTCATGAAAGAATAAAGTTACATTAAAACCAACCACACCATTGTTTTTCTTGTGAAATTCCCAATAAGTTTGATGTGTCACATGACCCTCTTCCTATTGAAAAAACAAAAGTTGGATCCAAGATGGCCGACTTCCAAATGGCCACCATGGTCACCAACCATCTTGAAAAGTTTGCCCCCTCACATATACTAATGTGCCACAAACAGGACGTTAATATCACCAACCATTCCCATTGTATTAAGGTGTATCCGTATAAATGGCCCACCCTGTACATTACATTATGGCATTGGGCAGACTCCCTTATGCAGGCTGACTTACATTTTGACTCATCTGGTCATTTGTTTAAGGACCCAACAGTGGCAGCTTAGTGGCACAAGGGTTTGAACCTGGGTCCTTCCAATCAGCAGGCCAATACCTTAATCAATGAGCTACACCTTCGCCAGAGTGTAATCAATTGGAAGAGTTTTGAAATCTGCTGAGATAAAAAAAAAAAAAGAAATGCATTTAATGCTGCCAAATTAAAAGTTAAATTTAATTATCCTTCAAGTGCGTTCACTATGGACAGCGCCCAAGAGCACAGCAGCACACACATTCAATAAACATGAAATGTTCACGACTGTATAAGAGTTGAGTAGTTTAATGAAATGTAACATGTTATTGAGTTCTAATATCACACTGTGTGCTCTCGTACCATGCAGGCAGAGTCCAAGAAATGATTAAAGATTACTGCTTGTTATTTTTTTTTTTTTTTTGTATGGGACATTTGCCACTGGCAGCCATCTCGATAAAAGCCGATCACCAATTTAAAAAACAGCACCTGGTATTAGAGTCGTTATAAAGGCTGTAATCTAGGCTCTAGATGAAAAAAAGCTTGTGTTGTTTTCAGTGTAACAGTGATGACATTCAGCTGGTAAAGTTATCACCATATATATAATCCACATGGCTTCTATTGTGTCTTTTAGGCTGATGTTAAAAATGCCAGTGTGAATGCTAAGCAAACCAGGACTTTATACTAGCGAACCAAAACTAATGTTTTGTTTTATGCTTTAGTCCGAACCAAGAGAACCGAACTGCAAGTGTGAACACGCCCTAAAAATCTGGTTATATAACAGGAAAGGTTCATATAGGTCACATTAAGTCCATTTCCGCTGATGGAAGCTCGGGTTCAGTCCTAAAACTATTGAATGAAAGCACTCAAAAGCCATCACAGAAAAACTATCTTCATCAGCCACCTTCATGGTCATCAAGTGGAACTGTCCTATCACCATAATTATGCCAGATCAGACCACCCGGGGCCATCCCCAGCTAATAGGCCTCCATGTGACCAGAAAAGCGGCACCAGGTATCCTGAGACTGTCTGTGTGTGATGAGAGCTCCAACCAGACGTAAGGCTGCAAAATGTGTCCGACATGTCCAGAGGGGAGAAGTGTAACTCAGGTTTCTGGAGGTTTCACTCAGACTTTAAGGATTGGAACTCATGGTCTTATGTCAGACACTAGAAAATTGAGACTCTGGCCTTGATTTTGATTGATTGGTAATCTGGGACCACTTACACGCCAGTTATTGGAACTCTGAACTCAGCTGTGACTTTAGAGATTGTAACTCTAGACTCAGTTTAGACTTTAGTGCTTGGAGCGCTAGGCTTGAATGTCAGTCTGATTTTAGGAAGCTGAACTTGCATCAGACTCTAGGGTTTGGAACCTCTGGACTTTGTCACGTTTAATGGCTTGGGACTCTGAATTTGACCTGTGCCTTAGGGCCAAGGACTTTGCATCCAACTCATAGTTGACAACTCAGCGCTTTACTGAATCACTATTTCACAACTTTTTTCAGTAACTGAACACATGTTCCCAATCCGCTCCTCAAAAATAGATCGTTCCAGAAGTCAACTTTTCGATTTTTATAACATTGCGTTTGCATTGTCTTCCTTGTAGTTTGCTGGAGTCTTAATGTTTGTAAATGTAAAGAGCATGTACGGGAACCAGGCATTTGAAAAGCCCAGGCCATTAATCACCAAGCATAAATATACCATGCCAAAAACCTTCAAGTGCGTTTTTTTTTTCCCCCCTTAGGCTTCACATTTAATAAGCAAATACGCTGCGCTATCAAAGAACGTCTTGTTCAGTCTAGGGAAAATCATCCGTGCCTTTGTCTCATCCTGCATTAATTATCGTAACTGTATACACATCTGATATCCATTCATCTGATTCCCAATTACAGCGCATGCACAATCCTTAACCGCATTAATCCAGATTTTGCTTCCGATCCCAAGCTACCCCTATCTTGCAGGATCTAGTTTGGGTATCCGTTGTTGTTTTTAAACATCGTTAATGGACTGGCACCTTCTTACACTGCTCATCTGCTGGACTCTGTCCATACTCCACCCCTCAAATCACTTCCTTCTGGCTTCTTTGTTGTCTCGTGTGAACTGTTATTTTAAAAATCAGCTCCAGTTCCTGAGTGTCAGGTTAGTCCCTTTCATCTGCAAAGTTTACTGGGAAAAAAAAAAAAAAAGTGTCTTGATGATGCTCTATGCGGTGTTTACTGTCCTTCATGTTCTCAGGTAAGGGTATTTACCAGGGTGTCTAAACACAACTCGTTAGTACTCAGTTCCTGGGCAACAACATTATAGTCTCTGTAGACTATTTTTGATTAATGACTAGGACCTGACCTCCGACAGCTGATGTTTACTTTGACCTCCACTAGCATACGTGAACCAGGTCATGAATTCCCAGTCTCCACTGGAGTTAATAACTGTCACTAACTGATTTTATTTACTTTTTACATAGTTATATTTTATTTTATTTTGCTTTCATCTTATGCTGTTTAATTCTGTATGATGATGATTTATTTATTTATTTTTTTATTTATTTTTTTATTTATATATATATATATATATATATATATATATATATATATTTATATAATTATATTTTTTTAATATATTGTTTTATTTATTATTATTTTTATTATTATTTATTTTTTTATTATTATTATTATTTTATTATTATTATTATCTTTGTTATTTATTTATTATTATTTTATTAATTTTTAATTTTTTTATTATTATTTTTTATTATTTATTTTTATTTTATTTTATTTTATTTTATTTTATTTTATTTTTTTATTTATTTATTTATTTATTTATTATTATTTATTTATTTTTTTATATATTGTTTATATATTAAATTTGACTTGACTTGACTTGACTTACGTCAGCTAACTTCGGTTGTTTTTAAATGTGCTATAAATAAATTTGACTTGACTTGACTTGACTTAATAGGATAGTACGTCAGCTACGTAGCTCAGTGGCAGATTTGTTCTAGGTGGGACATGCTTGGTTTTGTCTTCCTCTGAGACACGCGTTTACCCACACGTGGTTCTTATTTAGTTTTGTACTGGTGTACCTCTTATTTTTTTTCTAATTGCTAATGTATAATACATTTGCAGTACTTTTTGGGGGTTTCTGCGTCTAAATGGAACGGCGAATTTCCATTTCCTGTCAACCGGTGTGATATGATAGATGTGTAGACTGTAAAGTTGTTCTTTTTGTCCTGGAGAAGTAGATGTTCCTAGAGACATCAATTATGAGAAATAACCCCAAAACATGCACAAAACTGATGTCATATCTTAAAGGAAATACAGTAGGATTACATTTTACGATTTCTGTTGTAATACCCCAGGGCTAAACACACTGTTTCATGTGTAAACTTGGGGGAGCTCTGTGGTTGCTAAACCCGCTTTAGATAGATTAGAACTCATCTGGAAGTTGTAATGCCATCCAGATTCTTCCAAGAAGATTTCCTCAGGCCCCGCTTTTGCCCTTCCATATACAATATGGTATTGTTTCGGGATCTGAGCGCTAGCCCGAGTCTGCCTGGTGTTTTAGCGCTTAGTTCAGTGTAGGGCCATCTCCTTCTGGGAAAGATGGAGCGTATTGCTCATGCAGTTGTAAATGGAAAGTCTCGAAGGTGACTGAGATGTGGCCTTAAGGTGAGAAGTAGTTTATCATCATCAAGAAAACTTTCCTATGACTCGAGAGAGCGAAGTTCTGGTTCCAGGTGGTAGTTACTGCATTTATGCTGTCGAGCTGCTATGCAGTTAGTTAACATAAACGCTTTAGAGCCAGGTGGGAAAAAAATAGGGCCGTGAATCAACAGTCTAAGGCGCGCAGAGAGAAGAAGAAACACAATGGTGTAGCTTCTCTCTGGGGCAAGATTTGCTCAAGTTCTTGGAACGATGCCCACGGACATGTTTCACTCTCGCCGTCATTTTCAATGAAAGTCAACTGTGTGACATAATAGCCTTGTTTAGCTGGAAATACTTTAAGCCCAATGGAATCAAGAGTAAAATTATAACAAAACAAAAAACACACATACAACAAGACTTCAAATTCTAACTTGTGTGTTTCATGAATATTACAATAGCCCACCAATCTGTTTCTTCAGTCCATATACAGTCCAAAAACGATATATACTGTATTTTTGGCTCAAAGGCCAGTGGTTAGGTCAAAGGCAGTGTTCAAGACGGGTTTGAAAACCCCATCTCAGATGCTTTTACTTAAAAGAAAAAAAGAAAAATCTGGCAACTTTGAGATGTGTAAGAAGCGAGCCTCAGGGGAAGCATTAGGATCCGTATGTAATTTATTAATCAACATCCAAACTCCAATCAGTCTCGTGAAAACAAATTCGCTAATCCAAAACCAGGCAGGGATAATCCAAAATCCCTGCAGCGGGGTCAGAATAAAGGCAAGGCAGAATAAAAGAGAAACTATATGATTTAATGCCTTTCCCAGAGTCTCAAATTTAATCCTGATGCACTACGATTGGAGTATAGTATACGAAACCAAAGATCTTCAGGAGGTTCGTCAGCGTTTGCTATGGCTTGTCACAGCTTTGAGCTCTCGCTGCTCTCATAAAGTGGCTAAAGACAACACTGTGCACTAAACTCATATGCACTAATGGATACCTGATGATGCTTATTAGGAAACTGTGTCTCAGGATCATTGCTTCTGTAGTCACAGGTATCGGAAACAATGGTATGCGAGGTGATAAATCATAGCAGTTCCAAGCAAATCATGGGACATAGCAAGTATTGTAGTGCAAGTTCATAGTGAGCTCGCACACTTCTAGCAAAGACGAAAGATTATATGATATATTCTTATCATAAATATACCGCACAGTTTCGACAGACGCCCTTATCCTGAGCAACATACAGTACTTGTACAATGAATGTTGTCACAAAGCAGCTTTACAGAAACGAAATCCTGCATAGGTAAGCACTGCAGCCTCGCACCTCCAGGGGTAAGGGGTCGATTCGCGCCTCGGGTCTGTGTGCATGTTCTCGCCCTACTTGATGGGTTTCCGCACACAGTCCAAAAACGAGCAGAATGGTGTTTCCAAATTGCCCGTAGTGTGTTTGTGAGTGTACGTGTTTGCTTATGTGCCCTGCAATGTACTGTATTGCACCCCATACACTGTGTACTCCACTTCGTGCCCTAGGTCCCTTGGTATATTCTCAAGGCCACCCTCAACCCTGTACAGGATAAGTGATATAGCGAATGAGCGTGGGTTAGGGTTAGGGTTAGGGTGTGAAATTATGGATATAAATGTATAGATTTTCCCACTTCATCAGTCTCTAATGAGCAAGCCGTAGGCAATGGTGGCAAAAGGACAAGTCCCTGAGTTGACATGAGCAAGAAACCTTGAGAGGAACCAGACTGAAAAGAGAACACGTGGGACAGTGTGGCCGTAAAAATAAATCTCTCGTGTAACCTTGTCCTTTAAGGTCAAACGTGCAATTCTATAACAGGAAATGCATTCCAGTTAGCATAAAGGCCATTTTGTTCACTATTCACTAATGGAGACTTGGGTTCCACATAGTTCATGGTAGTTTCAGTCATAAAAGTGCTCAAGCCATCAAGTATCTCTTTATTGATTGCTTTGCCTAAGGGCCCAAGAGTTTGGACCTGTGACCTTCCAATCAGTAGTCTAGTAGCCTCTGCCCCTATTGTGTCACGTCAGTGAAGATACGTCAAAATTTGTGACAATTACCTCATTACCACTTCAGGAAGGTGGGAAGGGGCTTTTAGCATGTTCCCTGAATCCAAATGGAGCACCGGTTTTACATTCCGTAAACCACAAGAAACAAGAAGTGACAAGAATCAAGAATCTTAATCTTGTGCTTAAGCCCACACCTGAACTTCAGAAACTTGCCTATGTGGTTAGCACTGTCGCCGTGCATCTCCAGGGTGTCCCCCGGTCTGTGTGTATGGTGTTTGCATGTTTTCTCCGTGCCTGTTGGGTTTCTTCCAGGTGGTCCGGTTTTCTCCCACAATTCAAAGACATGCAGATCAGGCTACTTGATATTGCCTTTAGTTTGCGAATGAGCATGTGTCCTGCAATGCATTGGCACCCTATCCGGGGTGTACCACGCCTAATGCCCCAAGTCTCCTGGGATAGGCTCCGGGCCTGTGAACAGTGTTTACTGGGAGAATTGCGTTAGCAGCATTATTGCTAAGCATAATTCCTAAAAGATTTTTCGATTAGCGAAGATTAGCGATTACACGGTACATTAAGTCAGTAATTTCTTTTCTTTCGAAATTGATTTTCAAAGTTCCCTGCATTTCTTAAAGCTTCCTTAAACAGTCCAACGCAGCAGGAACATCAACACTCTAGTAATTGTAGTTTTTTTTTTTTTTTTGGAAAGTTAGAATGATGCTGATATAACGTCGAACAAACAACCCAAAACACAAAGTTGAAAATAGAACCTCAAAGCAATAAAATCGTAACCTTTTAGAACATTTATGCCGACTAACGTTCATTGGCACAACGTCCGACCACACCCATGGTTCCTTAGGTTTCAGGCAGGGTTCAGAATTCTGATCAGAGACTGAGACGGACACAACAGCGCCCCGCGCACAGTACAGATGGTCACGCATCTCTTACCGCTCTGTTTCAATTTCTTTCAGATATATTACCGTGAGCTGCATCTTAATTTTAATTAGCAACCAAATTACTCTACTGTAATATGGTGTTTGTGGTGCTTGTTGTTATAAACAAACATCAAGCATCAGCTGTATGCCCCCTAGTGGTCTAGTAGTAAGCATGCAGTGCTCCCTGAAATTCAAGTCCTGCCCAGGTCCTCAGTTTGGTATTCATTTGGTTTTGAAGTTGTTTTTGCAACATTGTGTTAGGAAGCATTCATTCAAATGTTATTCCATCATTATGTATCAATGTTTTTTGTTTTTTTTCAGAAAATGAAAAAAATAACTCATCAAAATTTAGGATTTCTTCATGCATAAAAGGGCATAAAAGTTAAAAGGCGCACTGTAGACTTTAAAACCCTGGGGTCAATTAGATTTTATTTATGATTTAATGCAGAAACGGTGAAGTGATCTGACAGATAAAACAGCACTCATTTGCCTCTTTCCCAGGTACTCTGCATACTCATACTGTACACTCCTCCTCTTTTGCAGGACCTGGACAGTCTGCAGATTCACCTGGAGGAGGTGCGTTTTTTTGACCTCTTCGGCTACAGTCAGGAGGTTGGAAGCTGGCTGTGCTTCATGTGCAACAACCCAGAAAAAGCCGCTGGTAAATATTATTCCAGATTTATTTTTAGATTATTAAAATGCCCTTGCGTGACCATAGGTGCATCATACAGATTACTTTTTTTTACGTTTTTTTTTTTTTTTTTTTTCCCATCTGTTTTTACAACCAACATTTCAATTGTCCAGACGGTGTTGATTAATACGTTCATGTGTCATTTCCATAGTAACAGCTCATTCACAAAAACCTGCTGTTTAAAAAATAAAAAAACAACAGCAAAATTATTGACAAGGTGAAGGTTCTGTAAGGAGACTAAACTTTAAACCTAAACTCTATGTATGGAATCTCTTTGAAGCCTTACGCTAGTGTGTTGGAGCAGGAAATAAGACTAAAAGCTATAATTATGGTGGTATTGGAAGATCTTATGGGAGAAATAGTTCGGATTGCTGACCTTCATCATCCGGGTTCCAACATCCTAATGGTCTGTAGTGCAAAACAGGAAATGAAAAGGAAAAGTGTGGCGGAAAGGAAAACCCCCAGGAAGGAAAAGGTGTGAGTTTGAGGAAAGACAGATGGGAACATCAGTTTATGGAAGAATTCTCCATTATCAGGCCTAAAGTTTATGGAAGGGGTCTCCAATATCATATCTGAAGTTTATGGAAGGAGTCTCCATTGTAAGACCTAAAGTTTATGAAAGGAGTCTCCATTGTAAGACCTAAAGGTTATGGAAGGAATCTCTAGTGTCAGACCTAAGGTTTATGGAAGGAGTCTCCAATATCATATCTGAAGTTTATGGAAGGAGTCTCCAATATCAGATCTGAAGTTTATGGAAGGAGTCTCCAATATCAGATCTGAAGTTTATGAAAGGAGTCTCTATTGTAAGACCTAAAGTTTATGGAAGGAGTCTCCAATATCATATCTGAAGTTTATGGAAGGAGTCTCTATTGTCAGACCTAAAGTTTATGGAAGGAGTCTCCAATATCATATCTGAAGTTTATGGAAGGAGTCTCCATTGTAAGACCTACAGGTTATGGAAGGAATCTCTAGTGTCAGACCTAAGGTTTATGGAAGGAGTCTCCAATATCATATCTGAAGTTTATGGAAGGAGTCTCCATTGTAAGACCTAAAGTCTATGGAAGGAGTCTCCAATATCATGTCTGAAGTTTATGGAAGGAGTCTCCAATATCAGATCTGAAGTTTATGGAAGGAGTCTCTATTGTAAGACCTAAAGTTTATGAAAGGAGTCTCCAATATCAGATCTGAAGTTTATGGAAGGAGTCTCTATTGTAAGACCTAAAGGTTTATGGAAAGAAATCTCTAGTGTCAGACCTAAGGTTTATGGAAGGAGTCTCCAATATCATATCTGAAGTTTATGGAAGGAGGAGTCTCCAATATCATATCTGAAGTTTATGGAAGGAGTCTCCATTGTAAGACCTAAAGTCTATGGAAGGAGTCTCCATTGTAAGACCTAAAGTCTATGGAAGGAGTCTCCAATGTCATGTCTGAAGTTTATGGAAGGAGTCTCCAATATCAGATCTGAAGTTTATGGAAGGAGTCTCTATTGTAAGACCTAAAGTTTATGAAAGGAGTCTCCAATATCAGATCTGAAGTTTATGGAAGGAGTCTCTATTGTAAGACCTAAAGTTTATGAAAGGAGTCTCCAATATCAGATCTGAAGTTTATGAAAGGAGTCTCTATTGTAAGACCTAAAGTTTATGGAAGGGGTCTCCAATATCATATCTGAAGTTTATGGAAGGAGTCTCCATTGTAAGACCTAAAGGTTATGGAAGGAATCTCTACTGTCAGACCTAAGGTTTATGGAAGGAGTCTCCAATATCATATCTGAAGTTTATGGAAGGAGTCTCCATTGTAAGACCTAAAGTCTATGGAAGGAGTCTCCAATATCATGTCTGAAGTTTATGGAAGGAGTCTCCAATATCAGATCTGAAGTTTATGGAAGGAGTCTCTATTGTAAGACCTAAAGTTTATGAAAGGAGTCTCCAATATCAGATCTGAAGTTTATGAAAGGAGTCTCTATTGTAAGACCTAAAGGTTATGGAAGAAATCTCTAGTGTCAGACCTAAGGTTTATGGAAGGAGTCTCCAATATCATATCTGAAGTTTATGGAAGGAGTCTCCAATATCAGATCTGAAGTTTATGAAAGGAGTCTCTATTGTAAGACCTAAAGGTTATGGAAGAAATCTCTAGTGTCAGACCTAAGGTTTATGGAAGGAGTCTCCAATATCATATCTGAAGTTTATGGAAGGAGTCTCCAATATCAGATCTGAAGTTTATGAAAGGAGTCTCTATTGTAAGACCTAAAGGTTATGGAAGAAATCTCTAGTGTCAGACCTAAGGTTTATGGAAGGAGTCTCCAATATCATATCTGAAGTTTATGGAAGGAGTCTCCAATATCAGATCTGAAGTTTATGAAAGGAGTCTCTATTGTAAGACCTAAAGTTTATGGAAGGAGTCTCCAATATCATATCTGAAGTTTATGGAAGGAGTCTCCATTGTAAGACCTACAGGTTATGGAAGGAATCTCTAGTGTCAGACCTAAGGTTTATGGAAGGAGTCTCCAATATCATATCTGAAGTTTATGGAAGGAGTCTCCATTGTAAGACCTAAAGTCTATGGAAGGAGTCTCCAATATCATGTCTGAAGTTTATGGAAGGAGTCTCCAATATCAGACCTAAGGTTTATGGAAGGAGTCTCGATTATCAGATCTGAAGTTTATGGGAGGACTCTCCATTGTAAGACCTAAAGTTTATGAAAGGAGTCTCCAATATCAGACCAAAAGTTTATGGAAGGAGCCTCTAGTGTAAGACCAAAAGTATATGGAACAAATCAATATTATACTTAAGTTTGAGGAAGGATTCCCCAGTTTTTGAACAGAACATAGTTACGTCTAGGTAGTTACAGGTAACAGTAACGCCACTTCATCACACCACCCTGTCTATCAATAATTTCCATTACCCACACAACATTGAGCGTTTCTTTCCTAACAAAGTATGAACTAATCAATATATTTTCCTGAAATAAGTTGGTCCATTCTGTGTGTGCCAAATATTAATATGAAGCTTTACACTAGTGTGTTGGAGCAGGAAATGAAACTAAGAGCTATAATTACGGTGGTATTTGAGGATCTTATGGGAGAAATAGTTCGGATTGCTGACCTTCATCATCCTGGTTTCAACAATCCTAATGGTCTGTAGTACAAAACAGGAAACGAAAAAGGAAAAGTGCGGCGGAAAGGAAAACCCCCAAGAAGGAAAAGGAGTGAGTGTGAGGAAAGACAGATGGGAACATCAGTACTTTTGCTCAGGCTGGAAAAACCTGATGGATTAAATGGATTCGATAACTGCTCCTGTCGTAGAGGTGATCCATGTTATTTTCTTATACGGTTTTTTATCCTGTCAGACTGAAACATTACACCATACACAGCATGTTTATGACCTGAATTAGCTGTTATTTCAGAAGAAGAAAAGGCCTTTTCACATGTACATTACAGCACAGTGAAATTATTTGTTTTGCATATCCCAGCTTGTTTGGAGGCTCCGGTCAGAACGATGATGATGATGATGATGATGATGATATAAGAAGTAACAGAAGAAAACATAGTAGAAACAGAAGAAGACCGAATGTTAAGAAACCATTTGAACTTATGTGTGTACGCACATAAGGTGTGAGTGAGGGGAAAATCTCTCTGTTCTAAACCCTCATGTTAATCCACAACAGTGGAGCACACCTGAACTGGATCTCAATGGAAGATTGCACATCTGTTTTATCTCACTCCAGATGTTGTGTAGATGCTCATAACATTTCCGAAACAAAAATCATTCCTTTGTCTTTGTGTGTGTTTTGATTACTGATTTTCTGATGCTGCCAGTCCAGGTTTTTAACAGCATTTTTGCATTTCATGAAATAATCAGCAGGAGAAAAAGGAACCTCACACACACACACACACACACACACACACACACACACACACACATACACAAAACACAAAACACATAAAACAGTAAACACATACAGCACAGCGAATTCTTTCGACATGTACAGTACGGTGTGTGTCCAAACCTCCCCCCAGATCTCAGTACTGGGTTCGTGACTTAGTGTTACGCTCCAGGTCTTCATCACTTCACGCCTCCTAGTGATGCCCTGGCGTCTGGGCCGTCTGTTTTTTTTTTTTTATAGACTGGAAAAAAACTTATCCTTACCTCCCGCCTCGGTGTTTGCTTTTAGACAGCCATGTAACTACGTAACTCACGGGTTGTTAGCAAGCAGCTTGACCATGCTGACACTTTGTGCAGATTATCACACACCCCAGGCTCAAGCGTCCTGCATTCCACCGAGCAACTCGAGCACAAAGCTGTGGCACCAGTGTGGGTCTGGATTTAGTCCATGTTCACCATTTTGCTGTTGTTTGACTTTTGTATTCCCTGGATAGGACACTGGATTATTACCCATAGTGCATTGTATTAGATCCTGGAGCACCACTATGCATATTGGTCAGTACTGGACATGTACATTCACTGGCCACTTCTTCATTAGGTACACCAGTTAAAAAAAAACAAAAAAACATCTATTTGCACTGCAGAGCACACAGGATCGATGTTAGACATTTCAGAAATATCTGTCTTTCTCAGTCCTTCCTCGACGTCCGGTGTAATTTACTACCCCGTGCTCATGCGGCCGTCCCTGTGAGCGTGCTCAGTTTTCCAGCGCACTGCCAGTCACAGACAGATGATCTACTGGTCTCATTTAGCCGTCCAACTACAGTATGAGGTCTGATTGAGGTCTCACTGACATACACTTTTCCATGAAACCATTAATCTGGAGGGAGCAGCCTGGTGTAACGGTGTGTGTTTGTGGGTGGGGGGGTTATAAGGGGTTCGTTCAGTACAGGTTAGCCAGACCGACCTTCACGAGTGGTTATTTTTATTTTAGCGGATCGTGATGATGTGAGATCCGTCACCGCCCGAAGCTTTAATTGTGATTTAACAGTCTACATTTTGTACATGACGACTAGCATGTTCTGGCCAAGTGTTAATGAAAATGTAAAGACAGAAATGTGTGGAAAGGTAAAAAAAAAATTATAATAATAATAACTCCATATGGTGAAATATCGATGTTTTATTTATAGTTCTTTGAAAGCTTCATGATTTCCTGAACTCTCAACTAAGAATAATATTCTTAGCATTTTAAAGACTCCCCCAAAAAAGAGGGGAAAGAATGAACCAATGTATGAAATATAGTATAATTCATTATATAAAAGAATGAATTATTACCTTTTGCTTTTATTTTCTAATTACTACTTGGAATTTCTTTTCAGTTAAATGTAAATAAGGTTAGAAAAAAAAGGTGAGAAAATCTCAGACGGAAAAAAGACGTAATAATAACATTTTACATGCTCATGAAGGCTCTGACTTGCCAAAGTGTAACATTACACCATAAATACAACAAAAAAATATATTATAATTAATAATATATATAAATAATAATAATAATTATTATTATTATTATTATTATTATTATTATTTATTATTATTTTATTTAATTTTATTTATTTATTTATTTATTTTATTTTATTTATTTATTTTTATTATTATTTATTTTTTTATTTATGTATTTTTTATTATAATTGTCTTTTATTATTTTATTTATTTTATTATTTTATTTTTATTATTATTTTTTTAATGTATTTTTATTATAATTTTCTTTTATTATTTTTTTCTTTTATTATTTTTATTTTTTTTAATTTATTTATTTTTATTTATTTCATTTTATTTATTTATTTATTTTTATTTATTTATTTATTTATTTAATTTTTTTTTTTAATTTTTTTTATTTATTTTATTTTATTTATTTATTTATTTATTTTTTTTTTTTTTTATTTTTTTTTTTTTTTATTATGTCTGGATGTAAGGCTTTCCATCCACACACCAGTGAAAACATAAAAATTGCGCATGTTCTCATGGAAATAACTCGATGGAAATGACCCTCATTCTGATGTGATGCAAGTATGATGTCACTTCCTGTGTGTATTTAAAATCTTACAGTTACAGTGCCCATGTGTTCTGGTGAAAGGAAATAAATCACCAACAAGATGGGGTGATGATGCAGAGTCACTGTTACCACCCCGCCTGATTATTTTCCAGTAGCACCACGCACTTGAGTGTTTGATTCACCGTCTCACTTCGATGAAATCCATCAAGTTCTCACTGGATCCTTAAAGTTTTGCAGAACGCAAGAGGAACAGGGTCAAAATGGAAAAAAAATGTGCATTTATGAAGTCTGTACTACTTCCAAGCCACGTCGCTGTCAGATTCTCAATGAGTCTATCATGTTGTCTCTAATTTCCTATCAGGCAAATGATCACTTGGTCACCAGGTCCCATGAGATCGAACCGAGTTATGACTAAGTCCGATCAGATCGCACCAGATGTTCTTCATTCGGCAGTTTGGTATAAATATTGCAACATGCTCAGTGCTATTCATTACGAAGTGTTGATGTGAGGAACTTGACGTTTATATTAAACATGACGTAGATGCACTGATTACCTGCCGCATGTGCGCCGTAAACGTGGCAAGCACCAGAGGATCATAATATGAACATAATTTGGTCTTCTACAACATGGCATGGTGATAGCACAATGCTGAAGAGGGAGTCATCCGATCTTTCCCGTCTGCGGAGTGCTTGTAGGACATCCATGAAGACCTTAAGAGATGTTAGTTCTGTCTGTTACTACATCCTCAATAAGTGCGTCCTGTGTCTTGCTTTGACCATGTCCTCACCGGGCTTTTTTTTTTTTTTTTTTAATGTGACCCGAAAAGGCGTGGCAGCTCCACATTAAAGGAGACAATACTACGTTGTACTAAGCTGTTAAAGTTCTTCCTGCGTTCAACCAATTTCTTGCGGGCGTAGTGGGAACGTGGCTCAGTGTGACGTAGGCCGTACATTTTGCTTTTCCATTAAAGAATGGCACATTGTACTTCTTAATCCAGTTATACAGTGCAGTGAATTTTATTTTATTTTTATTTCTTTTCTTTTTTTTTTGGCATATTTGTCACACTTCAGATCATCAAACAACTTTTAATATTACACAAAGATAACCTGAGAAAATATAGAATGCTATTTGTACACACGTGGACAAAATTGTTGGTACCCTTCGGTCAATGAAAGAAAAACTCACAATGGTCACAGAAATAACTTTAATCTGACAAAAGTAATCATTTAAAAAAATTCTATGAATGTTAACCAATGAAAGTCAGACATTGCTTTTCAACCATGCTTCAACAGAATTATTAAAAAAAATAAACTCATGGAACAGACCTGGACAAAAATGATGGCACCCCTAACTTAACAGTTTGTTGCACACCCTTTTGAGGCAATCACTGCAATCAAACGATTCCTGTAACTGTCAGTGAGACTTCTGCACCTCTCTGCAGGTATTTTGGCCCACTCCTCATGAGCAAGCTGCTCCAGTTGTTTCCGGTTTGAAGGGTGCCTTTTCCAGACAGCATGTTTCAGCTCCTTCCAAAGATGCTCAATAGGATTGAGGTCAGGGCTCATAGAAGGCCACTTTAGAATAGTCCAATGTTTTCCTCTTAGCCATTCTTGGGTGTTTTTAGCTGTGTGTTTTGGGTCATTGTCCTGAAAATAATGTGACCAAAGGGACATGTTAATTCAAGGTGTGTCCACTAATTAGCATCACAGGTGTCTACAATCTTGTAATCAGTCAGTGGGCCTATATATAGGGCTCCAGGTCGTCACTGTGTGGTTTGGTGACATGTTATGTACCACACTCAACATGGACCAGAGGAAGCGAAGGAAAGAGTTGTCTCAGGAGATTCGAAAGAAAATTATAGACAAGCATGTTAAAGGTAAAGGCTATAAGACCATTTCCAAGCAGCTAGATGTTCCTGTGACTACAGTTGCACATATTATTCAGAAATTTAAGATCCATGGGACTGTAGCCAACCTCCCTGGACGTGGCTGCACGAGGAAAATTCATGACAAATCAAAGAGACGGATAATCCGAATGGTAACAAAAGAGCCCAGAAAGACTTCTAAAGAGATCCAAGGTGAACTTCATGCTCAAGGAGCATCAGTGTCAGATCGCACCATCAGTCGTTGTTTGAGCCAAAGTGGACTACATTGGAGACGACCAAGGAGGACACCATTGTTGAAAACAAATCAGAAAAAAGCCAGACTGGAATATGCCAAACTACATGTTGACAAGCCACAAAGCTTCTGGGAGAATGTCCTATGGACAGATGAGACAAAAATGGAACTTTTTGCCAAGGCACATCAGCTCTATGTTCACAGACGGAAAAATTAAGCATATGAAGAAAAGAACACTGTCCCTACTGTGAAACATGGACGAGGCTCTGTTATGTTCTGGGGCTGCTTTGCTGCATCTGGCACAGGGTGTCTTGAATCTGTGCAGGGTACAATGAAATCTCAAGACTGTCAAGGGATTCTAGAGAGAAATGTGCTGGCCAGTGTCAGAAAGCTGGGTCTCAGTCGCAGGTCATGGGTCTTGCAACAGGACAATGACCCAAAACACACAGCTAAAAACACCCAAGAATGGCTAAGAGGAAAAGATTGGACTATTCTAAAGTGGCCTTCTATGAGCCCTGACCTCAATCCTATTGAGCATCTTTGGAAGGAGCTGAAACATGCTGTCTCGAAAAGGCACCCTTCAAACCGGAAACAACTGGAGCAGCTTGCTCATGAGGAGTGGGCCGAAATACCTGCAGAGAGGCGCAGAAGTCTCATTGACAGTTACAGGAATCGTTTGATTGCAGTGATTGCCTCAAAAGGTTGTGCAACAAACTATTAAGTTAGGGGTACCATTATTTTTGTCCAGGCCTGTTCCATGAGTTCATTATTTTTTATAATTCCGTTGAAGCATGGATGAAAAGCAATGTCTGACTTTCATTGGTTAACATTCATAGAATTCTTATTTATTATTACTTTTGTCAGATTAAAGTTATTTCTGTGACCATTGTGAGTTTTTCTTTCATTGACCGAAGGGTACCAACAATTTTGTCCACATGTGTAAATGATGATTTCATCAGCAGCAGCAGTCCAAAACTACTCCACCCTATGTATGAAAATAATTGCCCCTGTTACTTAATCATGAACTGTGACTTTTGGAAAGCTGTGCTAAATTTCACCTGCTACACCCAGGCCTGATTACTGCCAGACCTGTTGAATCAAGAAAACACGTCAATTGAACTTGAAAAGAACTAGAAAAAAAATGATATAATGAAATTCAAGAAGAGATGAGAAACAAAGTAATTTACTTTCAATTTCATTTAATTAAATTTACTGTATCTTGTAGGTATTGATGGTTACACAGTGCCCTCCATAATTATTGGCACCCCTGGTTAAAATGTGTTCTTTAGCTTCTAAAAAATTCAGTTTTGTTCTGAATAACGTAGGACCACAATGGAAAAAAAAGAGGAAATTCTAACTTTTAATTCAAGTGCATTTATTCAGTGGGGAAAAAAATCCCACATTAAGAAATAATTCTTTTACATCAAATCATGGGTGCCACAATTATTAGCACCCCTGATGTTTAATACTTTGTACAACCCCCTTTTGCCGACAAAACAGCACCTAATCTTCTCCTATAATGTTTCACAAGATTAGAGAACACAGAAAGAGAGGGATCTTCGACCGTTCCTCTTTGCCCAATGTCTCTAAATCATCCAGTGACCTGACGCATCTCCTCTGCACTGTCCCCTTCAGCTCACTCCACAGGTTTTCAATGTGTTTGAGGTCTGGGGACTGAGATGGCCATGGGAGGAAGCGATAAATTACTAATTAAATGTTCCCAGATACTCTGATCAACTTTGTGAACTACTGTAGAAATGACAGAAATACTTCAATTACATTTATTTTCTAGGAATTGTTAGGGGTGCCAATAATTGTGGAACATGTTATTTTATGAAAAATTATTATTTGTTAGTCAGGGATTTTTATTTCCCCTTAAAAATTCACTTTATATTCACGTTATATTTTTCTCCAATTTTCAGTGTGACCGAAAATCGTCAACAGTAAAAACTGAATTTCTTTTAAGGCTTTTAACACATCATAACCATGGGGTGCCAATAATTATCGAGGGCACTGTAAATGTTTTCTTTCCCCTGGATGATATGGTCATATGGCTATCAGGTGGAAGAAGGCGTTGAATTTGTGCTAAATACAGCATAACATCGACAGCATTCACTGCATTTAGCTCAGTGAGACTACAGAAGCTTCACATGAGTCTCGGCTGAGATTCCTTCCATACATGTTCGATTAATATCTCCTTGCAGATATAAAAGTGCACGTCCCTGTGATGCATCTGTTGTAATATAATAATATAATCATATAAACCTGCACTGCTTACAGAACTTCTGTTAAAGAGAATTAATCAACGTGCATTTTCTTTTTTTTTTTCTTTTTTTTTTTTTTTTTCAATCAGCACATTTAAAACAGAAATGTTTTATTTTGTTTTTATTTTAGGTTTTTTTTTTTTTTTTTTTTTTTTGGTGCTAAAGACTAAATTGTACTCTGAGTAACATTATACACGCAGGAACTGTAGTCATGTTAAAAGTTTAAAGTAAAAAAAAAAAATAATAATAAAAAAGTGCTATGATTTAAGCTTTTATGTATTTGAACAGACAAAGACACGAAAGAGAAAAAGTATTTACACCATTAAGCCTTTTTATTACATACTGTAAGTTACGTTTAAGAGTTTATGAGTGTGTTTTTGCGTTTTGGTAATAACTGCTTTTTCTGTAATTGGGGTATTTATTGTGGTGTTAAAAAGCTTTTAACCCATTTTTTTTTTCAATCTCATGAATTAGACATGTTATTTACCCTCTCTAAATTCTCCTGTAATAGGTTAAATACACAGAGTCAGTGCTGCACGCATTACTTTTATTATCGTTGTTTATGAAGGGAACAGGCAAAAAAAGGCTTCCACGTCTGACGGAGGTTTGGTGAGGGTTTAATGGGGGGCGTGTAATGTTCGCAGAGTTTACTGAAGGTCTGTAAAAGCCACCGCTGGACTCGGAGTGCTTGCCTTGGCGTGGTGACAGCTCGGGTCGACGGCACAAGGGAGGATCGAAACAGCTCACTCGACGCACTCCTCATTTCACGTGTTACAGCACAGCCGGATTGAATTCTGGATTCTGATTGGGCAGAAGGTGTCGATTAACTCTCTAAAACAGCAGCTCCGACGTTGTCAGATTTACAGTACAGTAACGCACTTGTTCTATTACATAATGGTTTCTATAGCAACAGTTTAGACAGGGGAAATGATAACGTGGGAACACTTTCTGTAGGCAGACATATTTTCAAGATTCATGAAAGCAGTCTCCAGTTTCAAAGGTAAAGCTGTACGTTTTTTCCAACATTTTTCAGGACAGACGATTTTACACTTTGTGGCTTCTGGAAAACTTGAAACGCTGATTTTTTTTTTTTTTTTTGCTTCTGAACTTTGACAGCGAGACAAAGAAAAGCCGGTGAAGTAATGACCGTTTATATGTTCTAGAACGTTAGCGATAACGTTTTTCATGGACGCTACTATAAAGTGATAACTTTTTTAAAATTATTAATCATCGACAATGTGCACATCAGCTTCAACTAACTAATTATAGCCCAGAGACTACATATAAAATAAAAAAAATTTATATGAATTGCTAAGGTCAGAGTTAAGTTGAAATACTGTATAGTGGTGTTGGTGTAAAGGTGTGGGAAAAGCTTCTTTTTGAGCTAAGACAAGCTAGATACAGATCATTACAAGTCACCCTGACACGCCCTGATTAGCTCTGTATTTACTCACAGCGTCATAATTTGTGAATCCGTAGCGATTCTTAGCGAAAAGAATCATGAAAATGGCAACTGGACATTGCTTAGTTTCATTACACCCCCTCACCCAGGGAGCGGATAGCGCTGTCCTCCGAGTGTGTTACGCCGCCCCCAACGGTGCGCGAGCGAGCAGTTCGAAAAAGATGCGGTCGGCTGGCGTCACGTGGTTCGGAGGAAACATGTGATAGTCTTCGCCCTCCCGGCTGAGTGGTAGTAGTAGCCTTAATGTGGGAGCCCCCTAGTGACGGGGAGGAATTGGACACGACTAAATTAGGGAGAAAATCGGGGAAAAAGCCAAAAAAATAAAAAATAACCAGCTTCATGGTAGTTATAGTAACAGCAACTTCTCAGGTTCACAGTATTTCCTACAAATCACTCCGCTTTCAACAAGATTGTGGCATGGCTCACTGTGATGTCCTTAGCTACAGATTAAGATTCGGTTATTGGTCACATGTACAATACCTTTTATTTTAGCTTTTTTATATATATTATATATCCCATAAGGAAGCTGGGGTCAGAGTGCAGGGTCAGCCTGGATACCGCGCCCCTGGAAACAGACAGTGTCAAAGGGTCAATAGAGGCACCTTTGCAATGCTGGGGCTTGAACGTCCGGCCTTCGAGTCAGTAACCCAGAGCCTTCACTGATTGTGCCATTACAGCATAGCTAGGAAGCTCTAAGGTAGAGCTGAAGCGAATACAGCCGTGGCCAAAAGTTTTGAGACTGCACAGATATTCATTTTCACAAAGTCTCCTGCTTCAGTGTTTTTCGATCTTTTTGTCAGATGATACTCGGGTACTGAAGTATATTTACAAGCATTTTATTTTATTTACTGTCAAAGGCATTTAATGACAATTACAATTACAAGTTTATGCAAAGAGTCAATATTCACATTGTTGACCCTTTATTTTTCAAGACCTCTGCGATTGGCCCTGGCATGCTGTCAATCAACTTCTGGGCCACATCCTGACTGAGGGCAGCAAATTCTTGCATAACTAATGCTTGGAGTTTGTCAGAAGTTGTGGGTTTCTTGTTTGTCCGCCCGCTTCTTGAGAATTACCCAACAAATCCTCAATGGTATTAAAGTCTGGGGAGTTTCCTGGCGGGTGGCACGGTGGTGTAGTGGTCAGCACTGTCGCCTTGCACCGCCAGGGTCCGGGTTCGATCCCCTGCCAGGCTCGACTCCCATCTCTGTGTGCATGGAGTTTGCATGTTCTCCCCGTACTTGGTGGGTTTCCTCCGGGTACTCCGGTTTCCTCCCACAGTCCAAAGACATGCAGATTAGGCTGATTGATGTTCCCAAATTGGCCATTGTGTGTGAATGAGTGTGTGTGTGTGTGTGTGTGTGTGTGCCCTGAGATGGATTGGCACCCTGTTCAGAGTGTACCCTGCCATGTGCCCTAAGTCTCCTGGGATAGGCTCCAGGCCCCCCGTGACCCTGAATACAGGATTAAGCGGTATAGATGATGAGTGAGTGAGTGAGTGAGAGTTTCCTGGTCATGCACCCAAAATTTTGATGTTTTGTTCCCTGAGCGACTTCGTTATCACTTTTTCCTCATGGCGAGCTCCATCGTGCTGGAAAAGGCATTGATCGTCACCAAACTGTTTTTGGGTGGTTGGGAGAAGTTGCTCTCAGAGGATGGTTTTCCATCATTCGTTATTCATGGCTGTGTTCTCAAAATTGTAAGCGAGTGCACTGATTTGGCTGAGAAGCAACCCAACACATGAATGAATGGTCTCAGGGTGCTTTACAATCGGGATGACACAGGACTGTACGTGAGGGAATAAAAAGGCCAACGATTGAGTAGGCCATGGATAACAATCTGCTGTAGCAAATCGTAGTCTAGCGTAGATCCTCCAGTAGATCACCGTGGCCTCCAGTAACCATCATACTACTACAGTTACTACAGCTGACTTCCTGAGGCCACGACTGACCGTAAATAGTCTTACAGAAACGTTCTTCAGATGAACAAGTCATAATATCTTCCCCCAGATTTTTTTTTTCGCGCTTGCCCATAAGCAGTTTGTAGCCCACGCTGGCAAGTCACCCAGACGCACCCTGATAAGGCATAGACTGTCTGTATGACTCCCCATGACTCAACACAGTTTGTGGATTCATGGCAAAAACGGTGAAAATGGGAATCAGACATGCGTGTGTGCATCATTACCCCACGCGTACTGTCTTTTAACAGTACCACACACAGTCTGTCGTTCTCTTACAAAACCTCATTTTGAACACTTGACTCACAAAAACGCTAGTCTTGGTGGCGTCTCGGTGCACTTGATCGAGCCCCGCGTGAGCTGTCCTTTGTTCACGGAGAGACCCGTTTCATGAGTCAGCACACATGCGTTAGTTATTACGCCCCTGGCCTTGTTTTGCTGTGAAACATTGAGGCTAACAGGGTTCTCGTGCCTCAGAGTAACAGCGCTGATCTGGGTCTCACTTCAACATCTTTTACCGATTAAGCTGTTAAAGACGCAACTAATCTCGGAGCGAGGGATCAGGGGAGCGCGAGCAAGCGTGATTGTTTTGTTTTCTCATTTGGATTTGTCACGCCTGGTTAAAATGTATATACTGCAGAGAGCTGGCTAACATCCAGGTAAATACATCATTTTTTCATGTAATGTTCGGATTAAATTCCCTGATACTTGAGGAATGTCCTTTTATTCATGCAAATGTGTAGTGATGGTTACCATCTCAAATTTTTCTTTAAAAAGCACGTTGTTCCTCCTTTTCCTTCAGAAACTTATCATCTTTATAATCTTATGATGGATAGCTACATTTATTATGCAAATTGGATGTAAGTGTCATAAACATTAAATGTTTTTTTTTATTTTTTTATTAAACTCGTGGATGGTATTGCGTCTCAGGGCTCTTTGGATCAGGGCACAGACGGGTTCAAGGCAGATTGAGGAAGGTTTGTGCCAGACAAATTCATCGGGTTAAGCTGCTAAAATGCAACAAGCAGCAAGCAGGTATATTCGAAGCCGCTGGTGCCGAAGCTGCCGAGTCCTGCAAACCTCAAGATGTTGGATCAGAGGCTTCTAGTTGTGCATAAGCCTTCTATTCGTCCACTCCTAACCAACGCTCACAAGCAGGAAGACCTTTACCGAGCTCAACCCCGAAAATGTTGAAACCATTCGGCAACTTGTGCATGACGATCGTCGGAGAACAATCCTCTGCTGCCATGGTCGGTGTGTCATACGCAACAGTCCAGGCGATCCTAACGTGTGATTCGAACATGCTCCGTGTTGCTGCCAAGTTCGTCCCCAGGCTGCTGACCCAGGAGCAGAAGGAACATCGTCGCATAAAAGTCTGCCAAGAACTCGGTCAGCGTGCCCTGGATGACCCGTCCTTCATGTCGAGGATCATTACCGGTGACGAACCTTGGGTGTACGGGTACGACCCTGAGATGGTGCGACAGTTTTCATGGTTGAAAAGCCCGCCAGCTCCACAACAGAAAAAGGTGAGACAGGTCGTCAGCTTGACCAAGTGATGGACATTCGCAGAATTGTTCTTCGAGAATTCCTTCCCAGGGGCCAGACCGTCAATAGTGAATTCTTCCTTTTGATACCAACTCGTATGTCAGATTACACTCTGAGTTTTTTCTGCCCAATATTATTTTTAAACATGGCAGAAATGTTCTATTTTTTGTACATTGCTAATTATATGTAAAACGTGGCGGCTTTTGTAGCAGCTTTGACTTTGAATACAGAGTAAATGCTTATTCGTATGCTTAGCCGTCATTTTATCAGACGCACCTCTCATACAGAGACTAGTTATGCTTTCGTGTTCTGATGTGAATTTATCACTCTCAAGGCCTTCATCGTTGCCAGATTTGGCCGTGGCCCTGATGTGAGCTGGATGTGTTCTGTCGTTGGACTATTTCTCGGAATAGCAGCGGGACCGAGGCTTGAGACACATACGAGATGTATTTCAAAGCAGCACATTCATATCAAGAAGATTCTCTTTTACAACTTTCAAGGGAAAAACAAAACGTTTTTGTTTTTTGTGGATTCCTCATGCTCCCAGAACCAGAAACTCTTTCACAGTCTGGAATCTGGAGTCCTGGAATAAGCTCCGTACCATCAGGGAAGAAACCCCTCCATAGATGTGATGTCCTGGTGATTCAGTACATTCAGGTGGTCATGTGACTTCATTTCCACATGACGTTGCTGAAACTCGACCTGAGCGACTGAAGCGACCCCAGATCATAACACTGTCTCCAGAGGCTCGTACAGTGGACACAATTCCCTCCTGACCCGCCCATCACTCTGGAACAGGCTCGATCTGGACTCATCGGGTCACATGACCCTTTTCTTTTTGCCATCGCTCCGAAGTCTAATCGCTCCATTTTTTTTTTTTTTTTTTTCCAAAGTCTTTTTTCCGAGAGCAGTTCCAGGACTCAGATTGTGAAAGTGCGGTTCTGAGAGCATGAGGAATCACTTTCACACACGAACTGGCCACCACCTCGTGTGCCGCGATCAAAGCTAAAGGTGACTGAATCAAACATGCGAGTGCGCAACTTTTTTGGCGAGGCAGTGTAGGAGATGCGGCTGATAACTTGCATGATTTTTTTTTTGTTTTTTTTCGCACTGAGATAAGATTGTTTTTGTTTTAGTCATGTCTAGACCATCATCTTTAAAAAACAAACATCCAAGATAGAACATGTTGACTCCATGAATGGAAATAAAACAACTGGATGAATTATTAGTATAATCATGATGTATTGAATGTACTGAGTCCAGATTTAAAAACCTTAATTAAATGACAAGAAAAGTGTTAGAAGGTTGTTGCAAACAATAATAACGATAATAATTAAAGTATATACTGTAGTAAAACATATGAAAGTAATAAAAAAGTTGAACAAAGATGATAAATCCACACCTTGCACTTTCCAGCCCGTTTTACTGCTTGATGGTGTTTTGTACATGTGTTTGAAATCAGCGATGCGAAGCTCTGGAAAGAGTCGAGCTCCTGTCCTGGTAAACACAAACCAAAAAGAGTCAGATAGAGGATATTCTCAGCAGGGGTTTTTGCTGGAACAACATCTGAATCTTAGCGTCCCCCCCCCATCCTCCCCCCCCCCCTTAGGTTATCAACCGTAAAGCGGAATGCCGATCAGTACTCTGGGATTTCTGGAAAATCTCCATGAATCAGTCAGTGACCTCCACGTGCCCAGAAGAACAGCCGGGTTTTATAATTGTGGTGAAAATCTGGGAGGTAAAGTGTGTCCTGAGACATACAGAGTCGATTACATTCGTTACGCTTGATGTGGGAGGCTCGTGTGCGCCATTAAGGCAAGTTCCCCTTTCTCAAACAGCTCCAAGTCAAAGGTTGCGTTTTGTATTTTGGCCTTTGGGATGTGTCACAGCTGCGGAGAAGGTCTGAAGTGAGGGAGTAAAACCCTGAGTGTCACGCTGTTACGGAAAAATAATGAATGATGTGGTGGTGCGATTAAAGCAAAAAACTTACTGTCACCATCACAGTGTTTCCACTAACAGCACATCCAGAAATATTACACAACAGCAATATACAGACTAAACATGTTCTAGTAATTAATGAATGATGTCATACTTTTTATCCAATTTCTGTTTACATTCACTGTTGGGGGGTGTCATTGAAGCATTGACATTTTACCAGGGGCGATCAAGTCAAAGCAGATCACTGTTGTGACACACACACACACACACACACACACACACACACACACATTTCTCTATATAATCCCCTGCTACACTAGTATACTTATTACAGCAGAGCCACAACCATATTTTCTGCTTTACACGTGAAACTCTGGCCTCCCAGGAACTCGTTTAACGGCCCAAACGTGGAAATGACTTTTAGCGAGATTTAGACTTCAGGATCCATATTCACGAAGCTTCTAAAGCCTGCAAACAGCTGCTCCTAGTGATGAAATTCTGAGAAAATTCTTAGAATTATGACTTTTTTTTTTTTCTTTTTTTTTGTTAGAATTTCCCCTTAAATTTAGGACTAAATCTTAGCAAAGGTTAAAAATAAAAAAAATTATGCACGAAACAGCTTAGACCTAAAATCAGCTCATAAGGTGAAAATAAGAGTAGAGGGGAGGACTTTTAAGCGGCTTAAGAGTTTCTATAGCAGAGGACAAAATGGCAGAAAGAAGAAATAATCTCAATTTGGTTTTCTTGGTGTTTTACTTCCTTCCATCTCTCTTGGATTGTTGGCTACATACCATCCAAAAGTGCAACTTAAACAGACTGTCCTGCAATCATGTCAATTAGTAAAAGCTGAGCCACTTTGCTCCCATCAATCTGGTAATACAATCAGTAGGGTAAATAAATGTAAGAACGTTAATATAGTAACTACTGTGCGCAAATTGGTTGCTTTAAAAGTAGACACATTTTCAACATTTGACTGTTTAATTAACTTTATATGTTTAGTCTATATTAAAAAAAAAACCTTGCATAAAGTAGCCTGTAGTCATGATTATCCAATTTCTTTATATACAAACATTATGTTTTCACTGTCTGTTCTATTATCATGTATTCTATTTTCATTTTCAGGTTATTTTTTTTACCAACCAATCACAGTCCTTGATTTGCTGCATCAGCCCTAGCAACGGGGAACGACCACACCTCCTCACTAAGATAAAGGGTTTTGAACTTTCCTTACTCAGAGTTGCTCTGAGAAGTTTCCTAAGTCACTTTTAGTCTGGGACTCCCAGCTAGGACTTTTTAAGCTAAGATAGGAGCTTTCTGAGAGAATTCTAAGAAGATTTGTGAATACGGGCCAAAGACAGTAAAAGTTTGAGATTTGATGTTTGCAACATCCAAATGTTTTGCTGTGGATAAGACTCTCATCACCGTATTGTGCTCGAAGTCTTCTGTAAATGTCAATCGCTTTTACTTCTTCATTCACCAGAATTTTTATCTCAAATCCCGGTTTGACTTGAACACCCTCTTTTTTTTTTTCTTTTTTTTTTTTTTTTGTCTGAAAAGTTGTCAGAAAAACATAGAGCTTCACTGTTGAAACACTGACACTCCTTCCATAAATCCTAAATAAATCAAATTCTTCACAGAAAACGGCAGCATATAAACGATGACACACATTTGTTTTGTTTAATGTGGATCATTTGCCGTATAAATTTTTCTATAGAAACGCCAACATTTTAAGTGTCAGTAATATATAAAAAGGTCTGATTTTATAGACAACACCTTCAATGAGAGTAGAGACTCCTGCAACACTGTGGTGGACCGTAATGTGTGGGGGTATTATCCTGTAAGACTGTGGTTTGGGGGGAATTTCATGATTGTTGGTTTGGCTCCGACCTCAACCTCACTTCATCGGTATATCCACAAGCAGCCAAACACTTTCTCAAACATCATCTAACTCGGGCAGCAGTTCGATTTTTTTGCTCGTCGTCCCCCATCAGGGAAAGTGTTCCAAAAACATGACGCAAAGCACAAATCCCTCTGAATCCCGTGCTCTAGTTCTCCAACAGATCAGTCCTGATCATGCTCACAGTGCATACAGATGAGTGAAAGTGTAAGACGCAAGTTGATGTGACCACAGAATGAGCTCGCTGTGCAATGCTCAGTCTGCTAAGGCTGTCTCATGCGAGGTGTTTGGCTTGATCGCGAGGAACTGACGTGGCTGCAGCTTTTCTTTCCAACCAAGAAGAACCTGAATCTACTAATCGATTTAGGGTCTGGTCACACTTGACATGTTTTTGGTTTGATTTAAAAAAAAAACTCTGTTAATCTGAACCGAGCAAGCAAACCGAGACCACTTGAAAAGTAGGGTTAGGGTTAGGGTTAGGGTTAGGGTACGAGTCCGCTGCTAAAAGAACTCAATTTGACTGAAATGTATTTAACGCGCCACTGATGAAAGATACTGTATGGGTACGAACCAATTCCGCTTTGCTCGCATTACAGTATCTGATGATGCTCCATTCTGTATCCATTCTGCCTCCAATGTACACTACCGCGCAAAAGTTTGGGGATCACTTGCAAATGTATTCTTTTTGTTTAGTCATGTATTTTCTACGTTCTACAATAATACTGGAGATTTCAAAACTATGAAATAACACATATGAAATTAGGTAATTATGTAACAACAACAACAGTCAGTCGTTATTTTAAGACGTGGAGGTCAACCTTTCTGTAATAGTTCTTGCAGGAACAGTATTGTGTCGCGTGCGTTTGCAAAACCCATCAAGCTCCATGATGAAATCAAGACCAGGACTGAGCTCTGCTGCAGAGGAGAAGTTCATTTAGAGTCACCAGCCTCAGAAATCACCAATTAACCTCAACCAGCACCTCAGATTAGAGCCGTTATGAAGCTTTACAGAGCAGAAGGAGCAGATATACATCTCAATATCAACTGTTCAGAGGAGATGATTGTATATTTTGGATCGACGCCCTCGGTATTGTTTTACAGTGTAGAAGGGAATAAAAATCAGGAGTTAAAAAGCGAACCCAAAATTTTGGAGCGGTAGTATAGAGGAGGCAGCGTTTGGACGTGGAGGGAGTGAGAAAAAAAAAAGTTATTTCTTTTCTACATTCTACAATAATACTGTACTGGAGATTTCAAAACTATGAAATAACACCTATGGAATGAGGTAATTATGTAACAACAACAGTCAGTCGTTAGCTACATCACACACGTTAGTTAGCAAGGTACTGGATTAGTTTCGTAGAGCTGGCAAGATTAAAGCGGGTAAAAAATGTAATACCTAATGTCATTAATAAATTAAACACTGCCTAAATAAATGTTACATTTAATGAGCCTCCCAGTACATTCACCATGGTACAGCGCTCAATAGCACACGAGGGCATGTGATCGCCCAGCGGGGCTGCTTCAATAATGAGCGCTTGCAAAACGTCCACCAACGTACCACAGATGAACAGTCTGATGAAATGTCATATGCTTTTGATCGCTTTCGTTATTGAATTCTGTACTATCACGCACGGCACAGGCTGGCAAACAGGGAGCGTCTATCAATGGATTGAAGGCCAAAAAAAACTAGTTGCAAAAGAAAAACATTAGGCGTAACCGTTTTATTCACCATCTGCATCTACGCTTGTGTTGTTTCATGAGTTTTCAGCTGGTAAAGACACCACCATATATAATCCACATGCCTTCTGATGTGTCTGTTCGTCCAATGTTGCCAAAGTGGACGCTAACTGAACCAAGACTTTATACTAACGAACCAAAACCTAAAGCCTTGGTACGAACCAAGAGAACCAAGCTTCAAGCGTTACCACAGCCTAACCGAGGAAACAGGTGGAATCAGGTCTGCTTAGTTGGAATAAACAGAGATAGAAATACCTAGATGTCATCAGATCACAGTGTACAGGACGCACCAGTGGCTTGAACGGGAGCTGACATCTGGGGTAGCAAAGTTGCTCCAACAACATGCTCCACACTGTCAAGACGTTTTTCTATAAGAAAAGCTCATGGTCTCTGACTCCGTGTGTCATAATGTGGCCACAATAGGATAGGAAATGGTAGCAAATGAGCCACTGAGTTCCTTTTGAGCTGAATCAAACTAGCGATCCCTAGGAAGGGCTACTGGAATGATTGTTTAATACATTCATTTTTGCGACCGACATTTAGTAATTAACATGGATGAAAGTAGTTTTAAATTCTTACCGGTACTAAGTAGCCAAAAGGTGAGGAGACTAAACCTGTCCTCACAGTCCTGAGAATCTTATAAGATTTACTCTGTCTATTTCCACTTATTCCGCTCTGTTAACTTCCGGGCTAAATAATGTTACATGGAAAGCTAGTCCCCTGTATAGGGTGTACAAGCCCTCGTTCCACACAACAACCAGTGCCCTTGATCAGGGGTTAGAGCGGGATTTGGGATTCAGCCTTGTGTTTGGGAACAGAATCTGTGTCTAGAACAAAAAGGGATGGTTCGGATGCGATTCAGAATGACTTCGAAGTGATTACTAAAGAGACATAACGTTATCAGGTGCTGAAAGTGATTGTGTTTTTGGCAGGCAGCTGCTCTCTCCTCAGTACTGCGGACAGTACAGACCCATGCTGCGACCGACGGTTAGTGTAAATAACGTCGAACACCTGGGACACCGAGTGATACGTATATTTAAACGTTCCAGTGCTGTTATGTATTTATATCACCAGTCGTGGAAAGCCTCTCGTCCAATCAGATTACTCGGTCGGAACTAATTGTCGTATAATTAGTGACGGTCGTTATTTCAAAGTGCATTATGTCACCAACTATAGACCGTAGACTACACTTGTACGTGCATCACCGCGGACACAACAGCCAGAGCTTGGCCCTGAGTAGTCCATGATGTTATTACCTCTCCCCCTCTTATTAGGAACTTTTCTGTAATAAGCATTCAGAGCTGCTCGGCTGCAGCACAGGGGGCACGAGATAAACTAATGTTCGAATGTTCTGTGCAAAAACCCAAGGGGAGGTTTTTGGCAGTGCAGGGTGCCAGCGTTTGGTAATCATCAAAGATTGTTCTTACTTAATGGTAAACAGGGATATCAAAGAGCATCGGATTCTCATCTGCTCTCCTCGTTGCTGCAGAAATAGACGCAGACAATGGGGAGCTTTGTGCCGTCCTGGATGAGCTGTAACCCCGCTTCCTGTTTTACGGGAATTGGCCGACGAGGGCACTTGGCGGAGCATGTTGTCGCCCCGCTGCTTGGTTACAGTGGGTAGAGTGTGTCCTGTTTCAGTCTGGCCTAAGGGTCATTATGGATAGATAAACTTCACAGATTTCTTTTTTTTTATTATTTATTTTTTTTCTGAAGCAACTGTACTCAGATCTGTCTTTAATAATGACTGTGTGTGTGTCTGTGTGTGTCTGTGTGTGTGTGTCTGTGTGTGTGTGTCTGTGTGTTTGTGTCTGTGTGTCTGTGTGTCTGTGTGTGTCTGTGTGTGTGTGTGTGTGTGTGTGTGTGTGTGTGTGTGTGTGTGTCTGTGTGTGTGTGTGTGTGTGTGTGTGTGTGTGTGTGTGTGTCTGTGTTTGTGTCTGTGTGTCTGTGTGTCTGTGTGTGTGTGTGTGTGTGTGTGTGTGTGTGTGTGTCTGTGTGTGTCTGTGTGTGTCTGTGTGTGTGTGTGTGTGTGTGTGTGTGTGTGTGTCTGTGTGTGTCTGTGTGTGTGTGTGTGTGTGTGTGTGTGTGTGTGTGTGTGTGTGTGTGTGTGTGTGTGTGTGTGTGTGTGTGTGTGTGTGTGCAGGATTTTAGATTTGAACATCCCTTGCTGAAGCACAAAGCTATGCTTAAGAGCCAGTTAAAAGAAAAAAAACACACAGTTTGACCTCAGCTTTTGTGAAACACTCCAACTGTGAATGTAATAACTGATGCTTAGATTAGCCATTTTATTCTGAAATACAACATCTCATTTGACCAAGCCAGGCCACTTTTTAGTGGCCTAAATGCTGACAGATGTTTAAGATCAGGGCTTCTTGGTGTTGTTCTGGGCACGAGATGCTATTTTAAAGGAATGTCAGAGATGATGAGAAGGTGAAATTTTGACTTATTATTGAGTGATGTTTATGACATAAAGCTGTAATGATACGGAGCCGTTTTACACCAGACACATCAGGAAAGTGAGCACTGACATAAGGTAGCTCAGTGGATGTTGATGATGTTGGCCTACTGACCAGAAGGTCCCTTGAGCAAGGCCCTTAAACCTCAACTGGTCAGTTCATTGCTATAAAAATTTAAATGTACTTCAATCTGGATAAGTGTGCATCTGCCAAATGCAGTTAATGTAAGAAAGAGGCTCAAACATTTTGATAGTCTAATGAGATTCTCATTCCTGCATGTTGGATCTTTCATAAGGTTTGGCTATAACCACAGCACTTAAAATAAAATATGACTGCTAAAATATGGCTCATCTCATGTTCACCTTGCTGTACTGTATGCATCACACTATTGTGTAAACTTGGAGTTGGAGTTATGCAAGTTGTTGGAGCTGTTTCAACTTTGACGACAGTCATATGATCCGAGTTTTATTCAAATGAGTGCTATGCATGACTAGAAATGCTACGGTAATCTTTGCATTTTTTCAGAATTAATGGTCTATTTTTATAATCAGTGGTCTTAAACAAGTTGTGTAACATTATCAATAAAAAATAAAAGATGTGATGTGGTTTCAACACATTTTTTTTTTAAGTAATACATTCTCATTTCTCCAAACCTATTTGTAAAAAGTGTTTCTGAATCGCAATATCATGACTCTCATCTTTGCAGTGGTGAATCAAGACGGCCAGCCGCTCATCGAGGGCATGCTGAAGGAGAAACAGGTGCGCTGGAAGTTTATCAAACGCTGGAAAACACGCTACTTCACTCTGGCTGGTAACCAGCTCCTCTTCAGGAGGGGAAAATCGGTACGTGCCTGCGTTTCATTCTCAGATAATAAAATTTAAAACATTTATTATGAGGAGGTCTATAAAAACCTGTTGGCAGAATAAAATAATCAGAGGCGCTAGCCATATCCATACCTGTGTGACCTCATAGAGGTCATCTATTGCAAAGCATCTCTGTGATCGATGGAGGAAGGCAATATGGGACCACTTAACTCTGAGAGCACGGACTAAATTGCTCTCAAGGACTCCCGGCTCTAGCTGGATGTAGCATCAGCAGGGATTCGCACCAGTGATCTCTCAAAGATAAGGCATAAGGGGGGACAGAATACAATGGCACAGGATGCAGTACTAGCCCCTGGGGTAGACCGAGAACCAGAACATGATTGCCAAATTTTGTGACTCATCCTTTTACATGCAGAAAGATGGAAATCAGCACGCGGAGTAGCTAGAAAATTGGGGGGGGGGGGATGAAGGGGGAAAAAAACAGGGAAAAAATGGATCAGCCTCCAGTGTTTTAACAACACGTTTCAATTTAACACCCGAGCTGCAAGCCAACGATGGTGGGAGCTCACTTCAGCTTGGACCACACGGCACAAGTTTAAAAAAAAATGTTGAAAATATATTTTTTAAAAATGATTTTATAATCAAAAGCATACTGAGAGAAAAAGAGATCGAGGTCAGTTTGTCATGACTGAGGGGAAGCCAAATAAACCAAAAGTCAGCGTGATAAAGGAAATGAGGGAAATTCAATCAACACAATTTTAATGTAGAATAAATTGAATTGATTTCCATTCTGTTTAGATATGTTACTGACCAGGCAAGTGTCATTTATTCAGAAAAAGAAAAGTTGTATAAATTATAAACTACAAGGGAACATTGAAATGATTTTTTTTAATCACTTACAAGCCCTATTCTACATACTGTACAATCTGACTTTGTGGTTTTCAATTACACGGTTTGTTAACTTTTACAACATTTGCATGCAAAAGCAGAGTTTTTCTCGAACGATCCCAAACCTTTCCGATCGGTTTTATTTGTGTTCAGCCTGATGAGCTCTGCCATTCTCCTCACCTTTTGGCACTGTGTATAACATATAGCACTCTGGAGAGTTCCAAGGTTCCATGTGCATGAGGTTTATTAACAATTACAAACCCCAAGCCAAAATGACAAAGAAACGCAACAAAACAAGCAAGGGAAAAACAAAACTGGGTCCAACACAACAAAGACAAAATAGTAATACAAAGAGCTTTTTTTTTAAAGATACCTGATTGAAATCATAGCCAGCGTACTGATGTTTATGTCAATCAATCCCTGTTCACCATTGTTTTCATCAACCATTCCCTGTGTACCACTGATCCCATCAACCACTCACTGTGTACCACTGATCCCATCAACCACTCACTGTGTACCACTGATCCCTTCAGCCAATCCCTGTGTACCACTGATCCCATCAACCACTCACTGTGTACCACTGATCCCTTCAGCCAATCCCTGTGTACCACTGATCCCATCAACCACTCACTGTGTACCACTGATCCCTTCAGCCAATCCCTGTGTACCACTGATCCCATCAACCACTCACTGTGTACCACTGATCCCATCAACCACTCACTGTGTACCACTGATCCCATTAACCACTCACTGTGTACCACTGATCCCATCAACCAATATCTGTGTACCACTGATCCCATCAACCACTCACTGTGTACCACTGATCCCATTAACTAATCCTTGTGTACCACTGATCCCATCAACCACTCACTGTGTACCACTGATCCCATCAACCACTCACTGTGTACCACTGATCCCATCAACCACTCACTGTGTACCACTGATCCCATCAACTAATCCTTGTGTACCACTGATCCCATCAACCACTCACTGTGTACCACTGATCCCATCAACTAATCCTTGTGTACCACTGATCCCATCAACTAATCCTTGTGTACCACTGATCCCATCAACTAATCCTTGTGTACCACTGATCCCATCAACCACTCACTGTGTACCACTGATCCCATCAACTAATCCTTGTGTACCACTGATCCCATCAACCACTCACTGTGTACCACTGATCCCATCAACCACTCACTGTGTACCACTGATCCCATCAACCAATCTCTCTGATCCCATCAACCAATCCCTGTGTACCACTGATCCCATTTACCAATCCCTCTGATCCCATTTACAAATCCCTGCGTACCACTGATCTTATCAACCAATCCCACTAATACCATTAACCAATCCCTGTTTACCATTGTTCACATCAACTAATAATTTTTCACAGTATTTGTCCCATGTAAGCATTTCTTTGATCTTCATTTTAAACTCTCTACTTGGCATATTTACATATTTCTATTCAAGGTACTTAATTTTATTCAGCGAAAACTATTTCTGTCCATGTTTCACTACCACTGCTGCCTTTGGTTCATGTTCTTAATAAACATATTTTATTTACAGATATATTGAGTTTGGGATGCCATGACCAAAGACATCCAAAGTAATTTCATAAGAAATAAGTGATCATCTAGTATTTTATATTCGAGTGTCCTTGCAGGGGCAGCGGTGGCTCAGAGGGCTAAGGCACTGAGTTACTGATCGGAAGATCGGCGGTTTTATTCCCAGCTCAGCCAGGTTGCCATTGTTGGGCCCTTGAGCAAGGCCCTTAACCCTAACTGCTCCAGGGGCGCTGTACCATGGCTGACCCTGCATTCTGACCCCAGTTACACTGGGATATGCGAAGAAGGAATTTCACTGTGCTGTAATGTATATGTGACAAAATAAAGGCTTTACTTTGCTTTACTTTATAGAATCTTACATAATTGGTAACTTGGTATGGAAATAATAAAAATGAATTTGTCCATTTCAAGCAAGTCATGATCATGCATTAGGTATATTTCTTTGAAAAGAATAAAGAACATTACATGAGTGGTTAAGTTAAACCATGTGATATTTTATATAGTGTCCTGTATGTAAGACAATAAAGATAACACAGACCTCTGCTGGTGTGGAGTTGTAGCATTTTATAAGCATTTAGGCCTTGTTCAGACTGCTAGCCCATTTCTGATTGTTGTCATAGTCAGTTTGGAATTCATTTGGACTCAGGTGGTTTTTATGTAGTCTGACCAGTTAAAACAAAGAAAAGAAAACCACATTGAATTGGATATGTAAAAATCATGAGCGGGGACACGCTTTTGGCATTATTACTGCTAAGTACGTAAAAGTGGCGTCTTTGAATTTTTTATGCAGCTGAAATAACGATGTTTTTCATGAAGAGCAGCTGGCTTAACCCAGCATGGAAATAAAGAACAACAGTCCCTGGACAGAGGATGAAGTGAAATGTCTAATAGCACTTCAGGGGATTCATCAGTACTGGCAAAGCTAGAGGAAATTTACAGAAACAGGGTGATATGTAAGGTGCTTTAAGTCTCCGGTGTTGTTACCACAGCAACTGGGGTACTATGATTGACAACGTGTCAGATTTGGGCTGCCAGTCTGAACCGAGCCGAATCTGATCGGATCACTTTCAAATAACAGTGCAGACAAATCAGACCTAAATGGATTTGACTGCAGTCTGAACATTCTTTGCTAGCTGTGCCTTTTGCAAGCATCATCAACAGGCTAATGGAATGCTACGACTCTGCCAGTCATTTCATCAGTATAATGTGATCCTTTGTCATTCACAGTTGATAAACAGCGCATATAATCAATTGACAATGAGTTCTAACGATCTTTGTCTGGCTGGGATTTAATCGTAAATAATTTTCAGAAGAAAGCTTCATCTGAATATTCCCAGAGCAATGACTGGGAAAGTTGACGCAGCTGAAGAATAAAAATAAAGCAATTGACAGTTCTCAGAAAGCACACCAAACCATCATAACCGACAAACCGCTTCCCAGCCTCTGTTCCCATGTTTTAAGCTCTAACTTTCCACCAAGAAATGCAACTGTGCAATTTAGCCTACTCTGGTTTGCAGTACTCCCCCTTCATGTTCATTGCCTCTTACTCTAATCTTCCGTTGTGGAAGCTCCTTTGAGGAACAGTTTGTACACTCGCAGATGTTCGGCATGAAGCAGTAACACAGAACAGATCCTCCACCTTGTCCCCCAGAGAGAAAGAGAAAGAGAACAGGGTGCATGGATCTCCAAGGGGAACAGATATACATCTTTACATATGTATGAAGCCAGTTGGTCTATGATTGTCATTGTTACAGTATTTAATGATTCACCATTATAAAATGTATTATATTTTTTAGTTAGTAGACTCTTTGACTGCCCGCTTGAATTGAATGGATCTAACCCAAACCTCAGTAACTGGAAATAACCTTAAAAAATATATAACAATGTTAGCTTTGGCCCAGTGTTTCTGTCACTGGAAAACAGCTCCAATGGCTTTAAGGCCTCCAAAAACCCAGGCTATTACTGAAAACATTGAAATGATATTTAAATATCCTAGTTGGCTCATGTTCATAAAATAAATATGTGTTGATGTGGCTCCATCAGGTTTGTTTCAGAGTCAAAAGCGTTGCTGCATTGAACAAATATATAAATAAATAAAAACCCAGAGAACCCTAACTAGATCTAACATACATTTGCATACACACATATACATACATACACTTTGGATTAGCAGCATGGTGCTTCCAGACCTGCATTCTTTACACATTGTTTGTATGTGCATTTCAACATTGGAGTACATTTACGGGGGGAGGGGGGAGTCAGAAAGTTTCGAGATTTGTGCGCCACAGAACCGGTCGCTTTTGCCGTACGTCCTCAGATGCCTTAAAACCTGGCATAGAGATGATGGTCCCTTCCAAGGTGAAGACTGTCGCTGCATCTCAGGGTCGTACCTGTACACCCAAGTTTCGTCACCGTTAATGATCCTCGACATGAAGGACAAATCATCCACGGCACACTGACGGAGTTCTTGGCAAACATCAATGCAGTGTTCCTACTGCTCCTGGATGAGCAGCCTGGGGACGAACTTGGCAGCAACATGGTGCGTGTTCAAATCAGTAATGTTATCTATTGTCCTCCGACGATCATGTCACAGGTTGCCGAACGGTTTTGACATTTTTGGGGGTTGAGCTCGTTGAAGGTCTTTTGGATCTCTCATCGTCTCTCATCCTCTCCGCATCCAAGCGATGCAAGCCACTCAAAACACCTTGAACGACTTACTACATCTACATCTAGGCATTTGGCAGACGCCCTTATCCAGAGCGACTTACATTTTTATCTCATTACATCCGAGCAATTGACGGTTAAGGGACTTGCTCAAGGGCCCAACAATGGCAACTTGGTGGTGGTGAGGTTTGAACCTGGGATCTTCTGAACCGTAGTCCAATGCCTTAACCACTGAGCTACCCCTGACACAGCATCGTGTTAAACTTTCCGAATCATTTCAAACATCTCTGTGGTAGATTTGCCCAGTTTCATGCAGAATTTCACGTTCACTCTTTGCTATAACTTGCTGTCCATGATGAAATAGCAGATGTGGTACCAGTTGCACGGCTCCCAATGTAAACAAGATGATGTCTTTTGGCACACTGACTTATGGATGTCGGTGCTCCCTGTGATCTTTAGGGGTGTTACCAAACTAGTCACAAAACTTTTTGATACCACTTCATATTGTTCAAATATATGCAAAAAAAAAATAAAATCAACTCACCGGTTGATGCTACAGCCATTTGTAGCCAGGAGTCTAGAAAGCAAATTGGCTATGCTCTTTTGGCATGGAGGGATGGCATACGTTGCACTCTTACATTGATAATGGGCGTCTGTGAGATCAGGGAAGTGGAAGGGGACAGATGACGCTTTCCATCCATCTTCTTAAATCACTTTCTAACAGTTTGCAAGCAGCAGGTCAAATAGATGTGACATTTGTAGACATGTGGACATCTCAAATTTATTTAAATTTTTAACATGCTTCATTGCAGTTCATGTTGCCATTAGGCTGGATAGAATTTCCTCATAACACAATGTACTTAATACAGTATTATCTGCTTCCTGTGTTCCCTGAGCCAGAAGGATGAGCCAGATGACAACACCATCGAGCTAAGCAAAATCCAGAGTGTGAAGGTGGTAGCGAAAAAGCGACGGGACCGCGGCCTACCTCGGGCTTTCGAGATCTTTACGGACGATAAGACGTACGTGCTGAAGGCAGAGGACGAGAAGCATGCAGAGGAATGGCTGCAGTGCATCAACGTGGCTGTAGCGCAAGCCAAAGAGCGCGAGAACCGAGAGGCTACGACGTACCTGTAGGTTAGCGCCACCGGGGGCGCTAGAGCCAGCATTGAGAACTTGGTCCAAAAGGAAGTATGGGAAATGTTAGTAGTCTGATTGGTCTGTTTCGTTGATGTAATTTCTTCAATGAAAACGAGAAAATGAAGAGGTCCTGCAATGTTCTTGCCAAAGAACCCGCCGTTACTGAACTGTAAACAGCCTTCGCCTTTGATCACCCAGTACACAGAGTGAAGATGACAAGATTAAAGCTGGCTGTTTACCTCAAACGAAAAAGATGTGATGCAAAAAACATGCCTTTTGAGCAAGAATGATGATGCGGTTTCAATTCAAGGACTCTTAACCGCTGTGTCTTTTGTTCTGTGATGGATCTAAATATTATATAAATATTATGTTGTATAGTGGCTTGGATCACCGTACAGAGCCAACTTCCAGGTCTGTTGTTTCTGAAAAAAAAAAAAAAAAAACTCAATCATGCCTTCATCAGAAGAGTTACAGAAAAACAATATTAATTTTAAAATATACATCAGGACAATGTGTATAGTTTTATAAGGCATCATTTCCCTTACACTTTTCCTCTCACCCCATGGTGTCCCATTAGCAGCCGAGGAAGTAAAGTCGTGGAACAGGACGCTCGCTCCAAGGTACTTTTACATCATCTTTATATACAACCCAATCCCTTTAAAAAAGAACACACTGTGCTGCGCCGGGTCTCTGTCCCGATAGTTATCACGCCCTCAACCCAGCAGAACACAGACATTCAGTCCAGGGCAAACAGAAAAGAGCCAGTTGTTTTTCTTGTGCCACAAAAAATGTTAGGAACCACTTGTAGGAATAAAATTGTGAAGAGATTGGAGTAAGGAGCCACTGGGGTGTGCAAAGTGTAGATTGAAAGCTAACTTTTGAAAAACATCTTTCAAGGTGAATATATTTAGAAATTCAGAGTGTGATCTAGACGTTAAGACCTTTTTCCACACTTCTGCTTGGCTCTAACAGCTAGGGTTATATCACCACCAGTGGGTTTGTCATACTTCGACTGTTTGTTTTTCATGTGGTCCATCCACATGCCACCAGGCACCGGATTCTCCCCACCAATGGATAAAAATGTGTTGTTTCAGTGGCAGTCAGGTTGCCAGCTCGATGCCTGATTGTATCTGAGCGTTTGAGCAGTTGAAGGACCTCGCTCAAGAGACCAACGGTGGTAACTCGGTGGTGCAGGGCCTCCACCCAGGGATCTTCTGACCAGCAGTCCAACTTCTTAACCACCAAGTTAGACCTGACCCATGTACAGTACCTGTGGATGTGAATTGTTCTCATGAATGAATCTTTTTTTTAGGTGCTCCCGTTTGGAGTCGCCACCGTTTATCTCCATCTAACTTTCTTTGTCACTCCAACCTTCTACTGTTCATGTCCTTCCTCACCACATCGATAAATGCATCATCAGCATCTTTCAATCCAGGTGGAAAATCTGTTTGCTTTGAGGTGAATTATCACCGTCTCAGTGCTAGTGACTCGTGGACGTCTTTACAAATCAGTCATCTCCATGGTCCGGTTCCAGCAGCGATGACGTCTGACTCGAGCGACTAGCGTTTAGCATGTAAAAGCAGTAGCTGGCATGGATTAAAGTAGAAAACTGTGCTGGTATTTCTTTAAATATTATAGGAATTATTTGGTGATGATGATGTTAATTATTATTATTATTGTTATTATTGTTGGGAGTTGCTTTAAATTGCATCTTAAGATATTGGAGACTAGAAAACAATCAATTTTGCTAATCATGACGTTCGCCGCGGAAGTAAAGGAGGATGAAAATACATTCCATTAAGTAAAGTGCAAATAAACAACATCAAGTCAAGAACTGTGATAAAATGACAAACAACAATTATGTCAAAAGCTAAACAATGACATGCATGGGGCTGATGGGTAATGTAGTTCTGTGCCCCTTTGGTGCCACCATGATAGAAAACTGATTCTGTGAGGTACACTGACTGATGGGAATTGTACATGCACAACAACTCGTCGTAGCCACAACCAGTTTAGCAGTAGAAGTTGTTTTGTTGTTTATTTTATTTTTAAGTCTTCTGCATTTTTTATTCATTTGCTGTTGATTTTTTAAGCATCCACTCATGCAAATATCCTACTTTAACTCATTCTAAATGGGGTGATTTCCGTCGATTTTTATATGGAAAAAATGACAAGCCAGACCGCGGTGGGCTTAGGAACAAAGGCTCTCGAGAAAATGAACACACTGCGACAAATACTGTATATTAATTCGTAGCCGCATTTGTTGTCTTTTTCTAAAAAAAAATGTTATGACCACTATGTCGGCTCAGCGGCAAAACATGGAATCCAGCGTGTTTCCGATTTATTTCCAGTAATGAAGTGTTTGTGGGAAACTTTTTGTTTTTTTGCATCCAGCTTTAATGTCCTCCCGAGAATCCCTGCCATGTGTGTTAGCATGAACTGGCTCAATAAGCACGTTCACTTTCTAAACTAAATCAACTTCGCCTGAATCCTCGCCCCGCCCCAACGGCACACACACCACACACAAACACGCACTTTGTTTTTTTTTCCACTGTAGGTTCCCCCCTCACATCCACAAAGCTGATGTAATCGACTGTTCTCACTAACATTCGCTAGTTTTCCGCTTCATTTTTTATTTTTTTCTTCCCTGCTGGCTTTTTAAAAGTGACCTGCAACTCCCTGAAATTATTCTGCAATTGTGTAGTGATTACAATGAGTCAGGGGTAACTACTTTTAGAGAACACTCATCAGATCTGTTGTTCCTTTGGGGGGAAACGTAAAGTTTCCATGTCGAACCTTCCAAAAAAAAAACAAACAAAAAAAAAACTGGCAGAAACGGTTTCTAGTACAGCCATTATTTAAAATAAACAATAATAATAATAATTAAGAAATATGTATGTTTTAACTGGAAACGTGTGTTGTCCTTATTCTTATTCTAAATGGTTTGTTGTTGTTGTTGTTGTTTTCTTCTGATTGGTCAAAAGGTGTTGATTAGTTTTCGAGTACACAGACTCGGACACTAGTGGTTCATCTACAGCATTACACACGTATCCAGAGTGCCTTATATTTGTTTAATTATACATATGAACAGTTGACGGTTAAGGGCCTTGCTCAATGGCCCAACAAGTTGGCAGTTTGGTGGTGCAGGGATTTAAACCTGGGAACTCCCAGTCCGTTGGCCAGCACCTTAAGCACTGAGCTACCCAAGCCCAGGTTTGGAAGTGCAGGTTTGTATTAATGAGCTATTTTAATTTTTTTTTTTTTTTTTGATAAATTCCGTAGTAACACCTCATTCACAGATTAGAAGTTTGTTTAAGGAAGTGTAATTGTTGATATGAGGGGGTATCAAAAAGTTTTGAGATTAGCCATATTCACAAGCTCCGTTTTTCCGCTGTGCGTCCTCTCTCAGATGCTTTAAAACCTGGCAGCAGGATTCATTATTGACAGTTCGGTCCCTGATGCATGATGTAACAAACATGGAAAACGACGATGAGCATGCATTCGGTCGAGCTGCGGACCCGCCTGACCTTTTTTCGGTCGTGGAGATGACGGACTCTTCCACTGCGAAGACTGTTGCAAGACTGTTGTCTCAGGGTCGTACACATACACCCAAGTTTCATCACCAGTAACAATACTCGATGCGAACGAAGGGTCTGACGGAGTTCTTAGCAGACTCCGACACGTTGTTGACGAACTTGGCAGCATAGCACCTCACCATGGGAGGATTGCCTGGACTGTTCCGTATAACACACAATGGCAGCAGACCTTCTTGTTGAAGGTCTTCCCGATACCTCGTCGTCTTCCAGTGATGTTCTCCCAGTGTTGGGATTTAGTACTAGTGGTTCATTTACACATAACCAGCTTGTTGCAGCATTGCTGTAAACTTGCAGAATCATGTCGAACGTCTCTGTGAGGTGCAGATTTGTCCAGTTTGCAGCCTCGTGCTGCCATTTCCTGGCGTGTTACAAAACTATTCTGGAACCTTTTTTGTTACCACCTCACACGGAGTTTTCTGTAAGGAGTCTCCAGTGTCAGGCCATGTAAAACGTTTTCTTTGCGAGTTTTGCACTTCGTGCTTTCTCATGTGACTTGACAACCAAGGTTTTATTTCATTTATTTCTTTCATTTTTAACATTCACACAAAGAAGTATTAAGAAAAAAAAGGGGGATGATTAGAGAAATACTGTTTTTACCTGAATTAAGTGTTTTTTGTGAACGTTAAATGTAACTATAAATGTAACGGTAAAATATGAATGTGTCCTTTTTTTAATGGATTGTTCACGGTTTTAATGGATTGTTGACAGAATGTAATTAGATCAAAAGAACTGGCTTCAAGGTGGCAACAGTAACTCCATAAAATCGTAACAGAATGTTAATTATTTGCCTATGACAGCAATATACCAAGTATTTCATTCCTTATTTCATCTCTTGGACTATTGTAGCACTTGTCCTATACTACTGTTTTTTTCTTAAAGGTACAGTACCAGTCAGAAGTTTGGACGTCTTTTAATTCAATGGTTTTTTTGATTAGTGAATTATTTTCCTAGACTATTACTGAAGATTTCTACTTTACGAAATAATAATACATATGACATAAAGGACAAATGTTCTGGAACAGTTCTAGCCGGGTGCGTTTGTAAAAACCCATCGAGCTCCACGACGAAACTGTCTCTCATGAAGACCTTCCCAGGAAAGCGAGACCAGGACTGAGCTCCGCTGCAGAGGAGACGTTCATTTAGAGTCACCAGCCTCAGAAATCACAGATTAATAACAAGCAGCACCTCAGATTAGAGCCGTTATGAAGCTTCACAGAGCAGAAGCGGCAGATATACTGTACATCTCAATACCGACTGTTCAGAGGAGATGATTGTGTGTTCTGGATGAAAGCCTTGAGTGTTGTTCATTTCTCTCTACACTATAAAACATCAGGAACGACTATATAATTAGAAGGTGTGTCCAAACTGTTAAACCTTCTCTGCCTCCATAAAGACTTGTACCATTCATTGATTTTATTCGTACACTAATAAAGCTAATCCTAGATTGTTTCACTAATCTTACACTTTAGAACTTTTGTAACCTTTGATGTCTGGTTGTTTACCCTCAATCTCAATCTCACCTGCTTAACTCCACCGCTGCTGTTTTCCCACGCCTCAAGATTGGTCGTTTTTTTATTCTAGGTTTTATTATTTATTTATATTTTGCCTGCACCCTGCCTTGCCATAACGAGGGTAATTCGGCGATTTCTAATGTTTCATTTATCTTGAGTATACAGCTGTGTAAATAGTGTGTTCCCCATACACTCGACCTGTGTCCCGACGGTGGACGATGGAGACTTTTGTCTGAAGCTGCTGTAAGTGGTTCGGTTGTGCATAGTGAGAAATGGACAGGTGGATATACAGCCAAGGAACGACTTGCTGTGAAAAATCAGGTCGTGATGGAGTGAATGTATAACACATTATAGTAATACAAATATATTATATTATATTATAAGTATTACAAGTGAGTTTAAGTAGTAATGATTCGAATTCTGAATAGATTGTATATCTGTATTTGTGACGTAACCAAGCTGGGGCGTATGTCCACAACGACAATGCACACCGATGTTACATAGATCCTGTATGTTACTAAAACGATATGAATTTAGCTCAGAAATCAGGTTTATGAATGTATTATTTAGAATGGATATCTAATATTACACTGTATACTATCATATATCAATATATTAAAGCATCCCATTGCTTTGTTTATTAGCACCAGATTTTGCATCGGTGTGTGTTTTTTTTTTCTCTGTAAATGTGCAACTGCAATAAACAAATTGTACTTTTTTTTCCGTTTTTTTTTTTTTTTTACAACCATTTTAAAAAGTTTTTTTTTTTTTTTTTTTTAATAATCCCAACATGCCCATGAACGTTCACTAATTATATCTTTGTTAACCTCCTCATAGTGCCCGAAGGCCCCTTGGATAGCCTCCAGGCTTCCTGTGACCCTGTACATGACAAGCGACATAAAGAATGAGTGAGAGTGAGTTTGGAGAAATTACAAGGTTCACAACAGGAGCATTTGGGTCCCAGGAGGTTAAAGGTTAGCCGGCAGGCTGGAGACACCCAGCTGTGTTTACCTGCTCCTGACACACCAGATCAAAGCAATAAGCGACTTCTCGGGTCTTCTTTGAAGTAGCTAATCCATGTTGTTTATTAATATAGTGCGAAATAAAAACCTTAGGTAAATTAGGAACCTTGTCTGAAGTTCTTTTACATAATGTCTAACGTAAATATTAAATGTACATGTGATTTTAAAATTGTTCACATATTTATTCTCGTCTATACGGACAAACGTTTTTTTTTAGCCAAACCTGACGTTAGGGCTGCAACAACTAATCGATTGTTGAAACTGATGATTATCGGTAATGAAATTCGTTGTCGACGAATGCCGTTATCGATTAGTTGGGCTGCTCACGTTGCTGAGGAGCGCGACCACAAGATTCACGAATGCACAAAGCTACAAACAGATACACAGCCTGCTCGCGCGATCAAGGTTACAGAAGCGTCTGCAGGAAAAACGCGCGCGCCCCAAGTCCTCCACGTAATGGGAGCAATTTACATGAAACGCCTCTGAGAAGACGGTAACCTGCGCGCTATGCAAGACCGAGCTTTCATGGCATGGCAGGACCACAGTCATGCACGAACACTTCAAGAGAAAACATGTCGGTGTTACGGATGGCGAAACCTCAGCAGGGTCAGTAAAAACTGTATCTCTTCATCGTGTAAAAGTTGTCTAGTTTAAGTGCTTCTTATTAAACTGTTTGCTAACTTCGCTAGATCGGTTTACTTGCTACTCGCGAGCATCAGATTGCGCAATCACCTCATGAGCAATAGTGATTAGTTCAGTGGCGCCACTTCAGATTATCTTAAATTACACGGCGCAGTGAAAGTTGACCTGTTCTAATTTCTACCTCGTTTCAAAAAGTAATATTGTTTTTTTTTTTGTTGTTGTATTTATTATTTTTGATATTTCAACAAATTCTGCTGCTTAACATCATTTTCAGCATGTTTTTGTCCCAAGTTCATAATGTGAATCTAATAAGAGTACAGCAATTGTTTAGCTTTTTTATTTATTTTATTGATTGATTGATTGATTGATTGATTGAATATTTAGAGGAGTTTTATTGTTCAAAAACAAACATTGTCTTTCATTTGAGGTTTAAAATGTCAAAATTCAAAATCATTCAACTCTATATGTGGCTTTTGCCTTTTTTAAAGTCGACTTTTATACATAACTAGTACCCCGATTTATGGTTTTATATAGTTATAAGCAAAACATCAAATTAAAGGAGCGTTTAGTTTTTATCCGATTAATTGATTAATCGAAAGAATAATCGAAAAAATAATCGATTATATGTAAGAAAAAAAAAATAAGAAGAGCGAACCTTGAGTATACTTAAATGGCTGAAGATTGCATGTATTCTACGAGACAAACGTGGTCGTTTAAACCTTGAAGTTAAACCGAGCTTTTTAGGAAAGCTATAATAAATTTTGCTGTCTGTGTTCACCTGCAGGTTTTTTTTTTTTTTTTAAGGGTCTAATGAAATCACAGTCATTATTCTCACCTCGGCCCTGGTGTAACCGTATCATCTCTCACACAGTGAGCTCTGGTCCATCAGTGGTATTAATCTCATGCTAATTGAAATCATCGTTCTGAAAGCGGAGCCGGTGCACATGGTAACACTCAGGGTGTCAGCAGGGTCAGCAGGGGGCGTCTGCTCCCTGATCATCGGCTGTCAGGCTGGTCATGGAGAAGGGATTGCGTAGCGCTTCCTGTGGGAGTCTGCTCTTTCTCTGTATATAAGAGTTTGATCAGCTGAGACAGCGTGATATATATTTTGTTTTAAACTTGCGAGGTTTCTGGGTTTGGGATTGGATCGGGAAAAAAGTCCAATTTTACCTTATGAGAAAATGAAATCGGTCAGTCTCGGATAAAACCGAGCTGAAAGAGTTCCCCGACAAATTCGGTAATAACAGCATATATGTGGTCTCATAACTCACATTAGTGTGTGTGTGTGTGTGTGTGTGTGTGTGTGTTCTATAGGATTTAGCTCTGTGTGCGCTGGACCAGCTCCCAGTCTGGAGCTCTTTAAGGGAACGAGAGAAATGGCCGCCCGCCAGTCTGTGTACATGTAAAACCTGCTTTACTTTTACAGCCATTATTTACATAACACTGATTCGCTGAGTCCTCAAATAACTAATTTGTGAGGGAACTTCGATCCTCTTTCTGTAGGTGATTTACAACAAAAACCAATGTGAATCATCTCTGAGTTTGTTCTCCATGTGCTCGGTGGGGTTTTTTTTTTCCACGTTCTCTGGTTTCCTCCTACGGTTCAAAGACATGAAGCTGTAGGTTTGATTGGTGTTTTTTGAATTGCCATAAGGTATGAGTGAGTGTGTGTAAGTGTTTGCTTGTGCCCTGTGTACGGAGTCCAATCCTGACCCCCTGGAACCCTGTACAGGAAGTAGCGGTATAGACATCCAAAAAGTGTTTTAGTCTTTATGTATAAGACCGAACATCCCTTTGGAAGTACTTTTGTCCATATTATAACTTAAAATTCATTGTGTCATTTATTGTTGGCATTGGATTCGGAAGATCCCAGGTTCAAATCCCACGACTGCCAACGGTTTTCCCTGTTGGGCCCTTGAACAAGGCCCGTAAACCTCAGCTGCTCACATGTATAATGTAAGTCGCTCTGGATAAGGGCGTCTGCCAGATGTAAATGTAAATCACTACAAATATACTGGCTCAGGATTAGAACGAAAACGTGCGATTCGACGTCTTACCACCATGTGAGTGGGACGCCGTCTGAACGGTACCAGTGACCTGTGGCAAAAGAGTCAGATCTTACCATCAGGAGGCGGGCGTTCAAATTTTTTCCTCAAAACTATAAGTCACTTTCTACTTGTACTGTACACCGAGACACACTGACTTCCTGCAGGTGTCTTGTCCTTCAGGCAAACCAGCAGTGACCTGAAGGTGTTGATATGGAACGGCATATTGGGGTTGAGCAGCCTGCCCTTGGGGTAAGAATTGGACTTTAGGATGTTGAGGAAACATTTTTCCTCCTCATTCACCTCTAAAGCTTTCTTCACTCCAACTGAAATCTAATGTCATTTTCCCATAAGACCTTTGGAGCCAGTGTTAACAGTCGTCTGGATGTGAGCCGGTCCCGAACCCAGAAAATCTTGCAAGTTAAAAAAAGAAAAATGCTGTCTCAGCTGATTAACATCCACATTTAATCCCAGTTCTCCTGATCATCTGATGCCACCTTGCCTGCTCTCTTAAGAAGAGCCATGGCCACTGAACTCTTGTGTTCCAGATGATGATTAGGTAAGTAGTCAGTAAACTCCTGGATGGTGTCCTGGTGCAGGATGATGTACGCCATCGTCCATGTTCAGGTACCGCACCTGAGCTACTTTGTTTAGTAATGCTTATTTGAGGTAATTATTTCTGGATTTCTGGACCCAGAGTTCAGCTGTTAGTCATTTGCGACTCGGACGCTCGCTGTACTACATATTTTTTCGGTTCTACTTTAGTTACTGAGTCACATCTACTGAGCAAGAAGCCCAGCCTTTAATATGTTAGTCATCAGTAGTCTGGGGCTGGATTTGTGTGTGTGATTGTTTCCAGATCTCAGAACAACCTTTACACAGCAGAATATATGTTATAATATTTCATTGGTTTGCTTTCATTCAGGAACCTTCCATATCTTTCTACATATGATTTAACAAACACATAATAAACTCGCATTTACTCTCACTCACTCACCGTCTATACCACTTTATCCTGTATTCACGGAGGGCCTGGAGCCTCTCCCGGGAGACTCGGGGCATGAGGAAGGGTACACCCTGGACAGGGTGCCAATCCATCGCAGTCCTATTTACTGGAAAAGATGAATCATTTTACATTACGGATCATTTTATGGTTTATTATGTCATTGTGCATTTAACTACACGTCTTGAGTCTGGAAATCCCCTGTGAATTAAGGCGGCAAAACGATTGACATTTACAGAAGTCTCCGGTGGTTCAGAGCCCACTGCAGTCGTTCCCGTGGACATTCGGCGAGAAGGGACTCATCTGTCTGTGCCAACTGTACACACAATCATTCACCAACACCACTTGCACATTGCAGGAGCTCAGCTGGGAGCGATTGCCACGTCCCCCGTTCAGTCCTGATTTGGGCCATTAAAGGAGTTCCTGGGAGGCCAGCGTTTCAGAAGCAGAGAAAGAGAAAACCTTCTATCCAAGCACTAGTGAAACCCTGGGATAAGTGTATTAGTAAAAAAAAAATAATAATAATAATAATAATAGGTTTTTTTTTTTTTTTTTTCAACTCTTGTATCTGTGTTCTGTTATTCTGCATAATAAAAGGTCCCGGCCTTAACTTAAACACTGTTGTATGTGAAACTATAGGTAGTTCCTGGTCTCTCTGATCTTATAGCAGCTATTGGAGTCATTTTCTTACCAACCTACTTACTAAACACAAGCTTCTTATGCAAAGTCCCTAGAAATCAAAAATCGCTAAAACCTCTGTCCTGAAGATGTTGGAAAACTGCATAGGTTCGCACTTTGGCTATTACAAAGCACTGATAATGGCGACTCCTTCCATAAATGTAGCAAACCCCCTGCTGTTGCTATGGAAAATGAGCGCATCAGAACAAACCATTGGGTGCTGCTGAGCTGCGGAAATCAGAGCTGCTGTTCTAGAAAACAAATCAACACCTTCTGACCAATCAGAATCCACTACGGGGCCGAGTGTTGAAAGTTCATTCGTCAGTCTTGAGAGTTCATCACTTGTTGAAAAGTGTGGACCTGGATATGTTTCCCTAGGGCAAAAGCATGCGCACACACATACTGTAAACCCCACACCATGGAGGCCGATGAGAACCAAAAATCACGTCCATGTTTGTAGTATTGTGTCCTGATTATGTCTAACCTGGAGAAAACATGGCCTCATTTAGTCAAACATACGTGTTTCCTCTCACTTGACCCCGTGTGTAGGGATTAAATAGCCAGGCGTTCAGTCAGTTGTCATGCCGAGAGCACTTTCCCTAGTATAAACACACGAGGAGGGGAAAAAAAAAAAAATATATGTCAACCGAATGACAATACACAGAGGATTTCAGGCATTAAATGTCATTATGCTAATGTCTCCCAGAAAGTAAAAGCACTGGGACATCTGGTTAAAATTCGGACTTGAAATAAAGAGTTTGCTTTAATGACATGAAAAAAGAAACAATGTTTGTGCATCAAAAAAAAAAAAAAAATTTTTTTTAATGCCCTGTGAACTAAACGCTCTGCTATTAATCATCTGGTCGTGCCGTGTGATGTTGGCACTGTGCTTTCCGCTTCATTTGCTGGGCTTTTTTTTTTTGGCTGCCAGGGAGTGAACCAATCACAGGACGAAAAAAGAATGAATTACGCGTCATTTACAACCGAATGGCTTCAAAGTCTGCCCAGGAGTAATTAAGAGACCGTGTGTGGTTTCAGTCCATGGGCTTGGAAGGCGATTGCGTTTGACAGTAAAGTGTAATTTGGTTAACGTCTGTTGAATTCCTGGGAAAAGCCTGGGAAGGGGGTGAATATTAATGGATTTTTGTTTTAGTTTTGACTCTGTAGCTCTAAAAACGCGGGATTCCACAAGGGGAAAGGAGACCGTTCATGTTTTACTTATTCAGGTGATATATATTTAAAAAAAAAAACATCTTCTGTCTAAGAGTTCTGGATTCCGATCGGTCAGAATGCGCCTACAAGTTTATGTTAATGCGTTCCTTGCTGCGATGACATTTTTCTGTTTAGCCTTCATGAAGCGCTTGGTAACATTCAAAAACCGTAACTTCAAAGTGGTCTGAAGGATAAAAGCACTCTACAGTTTCCCTGTTTTGGTTGTATTATACTTTAGGAGAAGGCCAACTGTTTATAGCTGCTATAATGTGAATGAGAACAGGAACTGGTCTGTTTTCATGGGACATCAAATGAGATTAATAAACAATTTTTTTTTTTTTTTAATTATTATTAGTGAATTCCTGCAGTATAAAATGAGTCAAAGCAGGTAGGGGAATGCTGCTATAGGAAAACCCATCATTGGATGGCTAACATTAATGCTGCTACACCATCATAACGCCATTTTCTATAGACTTTTTGCACCTGACGTCATAATGTCTGTCTGCCATGGTTCCACCCACTTCTGTGCGGCAAAAGGGATGTTACTTGGTGTCAAAATCCACACTCAAAACTTGTCATGGAAGGACTTTCAGCAAGAGAACACATCTGAAGCCATTGTCATCTTAAACAACTTAATAACTGCTTCTACATCTAGGCATTTCGCAGATGCCCTCATCCAGAGCGACTTACATTTTTATCTCATTATACGTCTGAGCAATTGAGGGTTAAGGGACTTGCTCAAGGGCCCAACAGTGGCAACTTCGGGGTTTGAACTTGGGATCTTCTGAGCTACCCCTGCCCCTTCGAAAGTGTTCTGAATCACCTCCGTGTTGTGTTCCGCCCTACAAAGCTAACTATATAATAAGGATAAATCCCAAATCACTCTCTAATCCCTGATCAAGGGCACGACTTGGTGTGTGGATTAAGGGATTGTGTACCCTACTTACCATGTAAGGCGTATCCTGACTAGGGATAGTGAGGGCTTGGGACTGATCCAGAGAACCAGCAACCCATCAGAGGACACAAGCCCTCACAGTCACATTTTGGAAGCACTTTGGATTCTGCGAGAAACCCGCAGGAAACAGAGGAAATGCACCAAGCACGAGGGAAAACCTGCAAACTCCCCAGACACACAGACAGGACCAGAGGCAAGACTCGAACCTCCAACATTGGTGCTAGATATTAAACCACTGCACTGCCTCAATAAATATTGATATTTTTATTAGTTTGAACCACAAACCACAATCATTTGCAAAAGGCCTTAGTTCTGAATTTGATGAAAACCTACTAAACTACTAAAAAAAAAAGCCTCGCTACATTAACGAGGTGTGAAATGTGAAGGAAGTCCTCCTGCATGCTGTTTTGGTTAAAGTCCATGCAGCACAAGCTGAAAGTAAACCAGCGCAGACAACGCTTGGAACAAAATAGATCTGAGTGTGATGTTTTCTCTTCCGAAAATCAGAAATATTCGTATCAAGTCTCAAGACAGAGCTTCGGTGAACATGTGTTTGCACTCACGTTACGTTACGCCAATTGTGGTATCAAGATAGCCAGTGAATGCAGCCGGAGGACGTTGCTGAGAGACGTGTGAGAGGGAACGGGAAGGTCAGCATCGAGGGTTAGCCGCATGTGGCTGAATGTATGTGAATGAGTGTGTGTGAGAGATAGAGACAGACAAAAGAAAGAGGAGGATGTCTGGTGGTTGTTTGATGGGTTGTCCAAAACCAAAACTCAACCACAGGATTTTTCTTCATTTAGTCTGGTTCACAAACATCCTGGTCACATAAGGCAGCAATAACCACGGTCACCACGCCATGAATAGTGTGCGTTTGTAGTCTTAGCTTTTATAAGTGATTTGACAGACTAGCATTATTTCAGATCAGTAATTCATGCTTCCTAAAGGAAAACCGTTTTGATTCCCATGTTTTGAGAAAATGTGAAGTTACATTCTGCAAATCACAGATTATGGATTAATGCAAAAAAGTGGTTAATTAGTATGTAAGAAACACAATTATAGCTGCCTGGGGCCCTGGGTCAGTAATGGCCAACTCATTGGATGAAAAAGTTTTTATATATATATATATATACGGTGGTGTAGTGGTCAGCACTGTTGCATTGCACCGCCAGGGTCCGGGTTCGATCCCCGACCAGGCTCGATTCCTGTCTCTGTGTGCATGGAGTTTGCATGTTCTCCCCGTGCCTGGTGGGTTTCCTCAAGGTACTCCGGTTTCCTCCCACAGTCCAAAGACATGTAGGTTAGGTTAATTGGCGTTCACAAATTGTCCGTAGTGTGTGAATGAGTGAGTGTATGAGTGTCTGTGCCCTGCGATGGATTGGCACCCTGTCCAGGGTGTACCCTGCCATGTGCCCCAAGTCTCCTGGGATAGGCTCCAGGCCCCCGTGACCCTGAATACAGGATTGAGTGGTATCGATGATGAGTAAGTGAGAGATACAGTATAATGGTGATAAATGCTGGTTCTAGAGGCCCTCCACAGTTTTTTCCTAGAACCCCAACAGACTCTAGAATCACCTCTACCTAAAAGCAGACAGTATAAATTCTAGTCACTGAGTGATTTCAGGATGAATCCTAAACTGTAGTAGAAACTACTGAACTGCCCGTGTGTTCTATGGTGTCAGGAATCTTCTACACTCTGCCTGGAGACAATGCATCTATTTTACTTCATTTGTTCATCTTTGTCTTCTATCAATGCTGGTCCATTGTTTATCCTCTGGAATGGGCACCATACAAAAATTGGCCCTATGTACATAAAAAAATCCCTATAGTAGCTGGCAATCCATTTAGGCCCACTTCTCTCGATTATTGCCCTCCTGGCTGGCTCACCAAATATTCTATGGAAGAATTTCTGAGTCATTTATTTAACATTTATGGAATCAGTTTCAGTGATTTTTAACAGTCAGTAAGGAGGGAAGAATTTACACTTTAGGGTGTTCTGGTAACATGACAAGCTTCTCCTTTTGTATCTGTTAATTAACTTCAAGAACGAGAAAAAATGGAAAACAGTTTGTGATGGAATATGTTTAGTAGAGTTCATAGGTGCTGCAGCATAAGTATGAATAGGATGTGACTTGTTTCAGAGAAGTTACCATTAACTGCAACTAAAACCTATTCACAAAAAGTATACTTGTTTTAAAAAAAAAAAAAGAATAAGGGATAAAAAAAAAAGATTTAGACATGTTAAAGAAAAGCAATCAACTTCAAGATACTTTATGATTTTTGTGAGTTATTCCTGATAAGTTCCTAATTCAATTCACAAACTAAGTCCTAAATGAGTAGGGTTTGTTGCTTGCTTTGTTGTTGGTGAGATACTTGTGGTAAGTATGCATAAAAAAGGTGCAAGTAAAAGTAAATGCAAACATTTCACTAGCCTTGGATGATGGAGGCTTAAAAGCACTTCCCTGGCATCTGTCCACTCTCGCGCCACTGTGCTCTTGTTGATGACGGGGGTCTGGTAGTTACTCCCCTGCTTTGTACTGAAGTCTACTATCAGCTCCTTTGTCTTGCTGACGTTAAGGAGGAGGTTGGTCCAGTTCCCTAGATTTCTAATCTCCCCCAAGCAGGCTGTCTCATTGTTTTCAGAGATCAGGCCCACCATGACAGTGTCATTAGCAAACTGTAGGCCTTCTATAGACCTGATGTCATAATGTGCGCTTTCGTTTGTGATATTTGTTGTTGTAAAGAGTCAAGAGCTCAGATTTGTACGGAGACCAAAAGAAAAAAAACATGCTTAATAATAATAATAATAATATAATAATAAAAATAATAATATATGCATCAATTCATGGCTGTGAGATAATCGATAAATTGCTCAAAAACAACAAACCTAAAATGTGGTTATATGTTTTTTGCTCTAAATACATAGAAATAGCTAGTAACCTCAACAGAGGCATGATATTCATCACCATCTATATTAATCCTGTATTCAGGGTCATGGGGGCCTGGAGCCTATCCCAGGTGACTTAGGGCACATGGCAGGGTACACCATGGACAGGGTGCCAATTCATCACAGGGCGCACTACAGGCAATTTGGCAATGCCAATTAGCCTAACCTACATGTCTTTGGACTGTGGGAGGAAACCGGAGGAAACCGGAGGAAACCCACCAAGCACGGGGAGAACATGCAAACTCCATGCACACAGAGACGGGAATCGAGCCTGGTCGGGGATCGAACCTGGACCCTGGCAGTGCAAGGCGACAGTGCTAACCACTGCACCACCGTGCCGCCGCTTAAAAGAAATGCTGACAGAAAATCATGGGGAGGGTTGCTAGGTTTCAGCACAAATCCCACCACAATAACAAATGGTCAACATCACAGAAAGACTTAAAGCTGGCCCAAAACTTTCCACAGAAAAACTTTCCCCCCTAGGGAGGTCAGATCACAACCTAGTCCACCTCGGGCCAATATACAAACCCCTGGTTCAGAGACAGCCTGGTATAGTGAGGAGTGTGCGAAAGTGGTCTGAAGGAGCAACTGCTACATTACAGGAGTGTTTTGAGGCTACTGACTGGGAGGTTCTCTGTGAACCACATGGAGAGAACATTGATGGAATGACAGACTGCATCACTGTGTACATTAACTTCTGTGTTGACACCTGGGTACCGATGAGAAATATCCGTTGCTTCCCTAACAACAAACCCTGGGTCACCAAGGACATCAAAGCATGTTTAAATGCGTAGTTTCCAAGATGTCGCTGGTGAGGACGGCTGCCGTCACGACTGCTCCGACCGACTTTACTTTGTTTTCGTCTTTTTATTTAATTTCTAGCGACTTTAATCCGGCCAATTCATCACAATTGAGTGCATTAGGTACGATAGAGATACTCTTATTTCTATTGGTCTACAATGTACTCACAATTCGACGTTTTTGACTCCGGATCCGAGCTGGCCGAGTGAGATCCTGAGGGAAAACAAAGGACGCAACGCGAAGCGGCGGCCCCGAGGAAAACGAGCCGGCGTCAGGAACAGGCTGAGAGCCCGTGCACACCGCACTCCTCTGCCTAGTATCCTGCTCGCCAACGTCCAGTCACTGGAGAACAAGCTCGATGACCTCAGGGCCAGGATAAAGTTCCAGAGAGACATTCGGGACTGCAATCTTCTCTGCTTCACCGAGACATGGCTGAACCCAGCGGTGCCGGACCACGCCATCCAGCCGGCCGAGTTCTTCTCGGTTCACCGCATGGACAGGACAAGGGACTCGGGGAAGACAAGGGGAGGCGGCGTGTGTTTAATGGTGAACAGCGGCTGGTGCAACAGCGCGAGCGTTGTTCCTCTCGCACGCTCCTGCACACCCAACCTGGAACTATTGACCATCAAGTGTCGTCCTTTTTATCTTCCTCGAGAGTTTACATCGGTCATAATCAGCGCCGTTTATATTCCGCCACAAGCGGACACGGACACTGCCTTATGCGAGCTGCATGAGGCACTCTCACAGCACCAGACACAACACCGGGACGCTGCGCTCATTGTGGCGGGGGACTTTAACAGTGCCAACCTCAAACGCGCAGCGCCGAACTTTTATCAGCACATCACATGCCCAACCAGGGGTGAAAGGACACTGGACCATTGTTATACAACAGTCAAGGACGGCTACAAGGCACAATCTCGTCCACCGTTTGGGAAATCCGACCATGCCGCCATCTTCCTCATGCCAAAATATAAACAAAGGCTTAAACAGGAACTTCCGGTTCAGAGGGAGGTCGCGCGCTGGACGGACCAATCGGTGGCCGCGCTTCAGGACGCACTCGATGACGCAGACTGGGACATGTTCCGGAACAGCTCCGATGACGTCAGCATGTTTACGGAAGCGGTCGTGGGATTCGTCGGGAAACTAGCGGATGATACCGTGCAGAAAACGACCATCAGAACGTTTCCCAATCAGAAGCCGTGGGTGGATAAAACCATCCGCGACGCTCTGAGATCTCGCGCCGCTGCCTACAACGCGGGACTTGCATCGGGGGACATGAACCAGTACAAGGCTGCGTCCTATAACGTCCGGAAGGCGGTTAAAGAGGCGAAGCAGCGCTACGGAAGGAAACTAGAGTCACAACTCCAACAGAGTGACTCTAGGAGCCTGTGGCAGGGACTAAGGACAATAACGCACTATAAAACACCAACATCCGGTATGACGAACGCGGACATGACTCTGGCAGACGAGCTGAACACCTTTTATGCTCGCTTCGAGGCTGCAGCTAAAGACGCTAGCGTTGCTAATGCTAGCGGTGCTAACGGCTGCAGAGAGGAAGTCACTGCCAGCACCGGAAACGCGTTCATCATCTCCGAGCATGACGTGAGGAGAGCCTTCAGGAGAGTGAACACCAGGAAAGCAGCAGGACCAGACGGCATTTCAGGTCGAGTCCTCAGAGCCTGCGCAGACCAGCTTGCACCTGTGTTCACAGAGATATTCAACCTTTCCTTATCTCAGTCGGTGATCCCCACATGCTTCAAAGAGTCCATCATTGTTCCTGTTCCGAAGAAACCACATCCTGCTTCCCTCAATGACTATCGACCTGTAGCCCTCACCTCAGTGGTGATGAAATGCTTTGAACGGCTGGTCAGAGACTTCATCATCTCTTCACTACCCGACACTCTGGACCCACTACAGTTTGCATACCGCCCGAACCGCTCCACAGATGATGCCATCTCTCATCTCCTCCACACAACACTCACTCACCTAGACACTAGAAGGGGGAATTATGTTAAAATGCTTTTCATCGACTACAGCTCAGCATTTAACACCATAATTCCCTCCACACTCACCACCAAACTGGAGCATCTGGGACTCAGCTCATCTCTGTGTCAGTGGATCTCTAATTTCCTAACTGGGAGACCACAGGCTGTAAGGATGGGTGGACACGTCTCAGCCTCTCTCACTCTCAGCACTGGAGCCCCACAGGGCTGTGTTCTGAGCCCCCTGCTGTACTCTCTGTACACACATGACTGTGCGGCCACTACCAGCTCCACCACCATCATCAAGTTTGCTGACGACACCGTCGTGGTGGGCCTGATCTCTGACAACGACGAGACGGCCTACTTGAAGGAGATTGGAAATCTGGAGAACTGGTGCCAGAGGAACAACCTTCTTCTAAATGTCAGTAAAACAAAGGAGCTGATAGTGGACTTCAGCACTAAGCAGGAGAGGAACTACCAGACCCCCGTCATCAATGAGAGCCCAGTGGAGAAAGTGGACTGCTTCAAGTACCTCGGTGTTCACATCACGCAGGACCTATCATGGTCCTGTCACATCAACACCGTGGTGAAAAAGGCCCGACAGCGTCTCTACCACCTCAGACGCCTGAGAGACTTTAGACTGCCCTCCAAGGTGCTCAGGAACTTTTACTCCTGCACCATAGAGAGCATCCTGACGGGAAACATCGCATCCTGGTTCGGGAACAGCACCATGCAGGACAGACGAGCCTTACAGAGGGTGGTGCGATCAGCTGAGCGCATCATCCGAACTGAGCTCCCTGACCTGCACTCTGTCTACAGCAAGCGGTGCTGGACCAAGGTCAGGGAGATCATGAAGGACCTCAGCCACCCCAGCAATGGACTGTTCTCTCTGATGCGGTCTGGGAAGCGCTTCCGCTCCCTCAAGGCCAATACAGAGAGACTGAGAAGGAGCTTCTACCCGCAGGCGATACGGTCTCTCAATCAAACCAATACACTGGACTAAACACCTTTGCATTTTCTTGCACACACAGAACGGACAATTATGTCAATGCACATTGCACATATATGCACATATGCACATTTTGCACACTTCAAGGACTTCTTTTCACACCCCCCTCATCTCATTAAAAAACTACCTCAAGTTTTTTCACAGACTATAGTCGTAATATATTACATCACATCCCACTTCTGACAAGAGCACATTCTTTCATACTTCAGATTTTATGTATATATATATATATTTTGTAACTTTGTTGGAATCTGTTTTATAGGTTCCTTTTGTAAAAATATTTAAGGTCACGGAGCGGTCGTATAAGCATTTCACTGCATATCGTACTGTGTATGACTGTGTATGTGACAAATAAAAATTTGAATTTGAATTTGAAAATGTAAAAAAAAAGTGCTTTTAGGTCTGGTGACAAGGAAGCAGCGAAGAAGGCTCAAAGAGTGCTTAGTGGCAAAATCAAAGAGGGGAAAGAGTCATACAGGAAGAAACTGGAACAAAGGCTGAAACAAAACAACACGAGGGAGGTGTGGAGGGGCATGAGGAGCATCACTGACTATAAGACAGGCAGCCAGGCTATTGAGGGAAATGTGGAATGTGCAAACGACCTCAACACTTTCTTTAATAGATTTGATGTTCCTATGTGTCACACTTCTCCCAGCTCCAGTCTCAATCCATAATTTCCTGCTCCCATGTCCTCTGCTACACAGAAAACAGTCACTACTCCTGCACTCCCCCCAATCAATATCTCAGTTGATCAGGTCAAATACAGTATAGCCTGAGCAAGATCAGTCCTACAAAATCTGTAGGTCCGGACAAGATCAACCCTAGAGTTCTGAAATCTTGTGCTACCCAACTCTGTGGTGTACTCCAGTACCTCTTTAGTCGAAGTCTGTCTCTACAAAAAGTACCTGCATTGTGGAAAACATCATGCATTGTACCGGGCCCCAAAATACCACGCCCTTGTGCCCTGAATGACTACAGGCCTGTTGCTTTGACATCGCACATTATGAAGGTGTTTGAGAGGCTGATCCTGGATACACTTCGTCCCCTGGTGAAATCATCTCTGGACCCTCTTCAGTTTGCCTTTCATGGGAGTAGATGATGCCATAATAAACCTGCTCCATCGAACCTACTCTCACCTCGACAAGCCTGGGACCACTGTAAGAATGACGTTCTTTGACTTCTCTAGTGCCTTCAGCACCTGCCTTACTTGGGGAAAAACTGACGAAGATAAACATTGACACCCGTTTGGTTTCCTGGATTATGGACTATCTGACCTGCCGTCCCCAGTATGTCCGTCTACAAAACTGTTTGTCCGAGACTGTGATCTGCAACACCGGAGCTCCCCAGAGGACTGTACTGTCTCAGTTTCTTTTCACCCTCTATACATCTGACTTTAGGTATAACTCAGAGTTATGCCACCTACAGAAGTTCTCTGATGATTCTGTGATTGTTGGATGTATAAAGGATGGTGACACATCTGAGTACCTGTCTGTAGTAGACGACTTCGTTTCCTGGTGTGAGCATAATCACCTACAACTCAACATCAAGAAAACAAAGGAGATGGTGGTTGACTTTAGGAGAAGCAAGACCCCTGCGACTCCTATATCTGTCAAGGGGGAGACAGTGGACATGGTCTCAGAATACAAATATCTGGGAGTTCATCTGGATAACAAACTTGACTGGTCACTCAACACAACGGCACTCTACAAGAAAGGACAGACCCGATTGTACTTTCTTCGAAGGCTCAGGTCTTTCAACATCTGTAACACCATTCTACAGATGTTTTATGAAACTGTTTTTTACAACTTTTACGCAGTGGTCTGTTGTGGCGGTAATGTAAAGGCAATGTAAAGAATGGACAAGGTTATTAAAAAGGCTGGATCTGTGCTAGGCATGGAACTCGATTCTGTGGATGTAGTAGCGAAGAGGAGAATTCTGGCCAAAGTACAATTCATTTTAAACAATCTTTCTCACCTGCTATACAGTGTTTTCGCTGACCAGAGGAGCAATTTCAGCCAGAGACTGATCGCTATCAAATGTACCACAGAGCGTCACTGGAGATCTTTCCTCCCAACGGCAATAAAATTATACAGGGTGGGCCATTTATATGGATACACCTTAATAAAATGGGAATGGTTGGTGATATTAACGTCCTGTTTGTGGCACATTAGTATATGTGAGGGGGCAAACTTTTCAAGATGGTTGGTGACCATGGTGGCCATTTGGAAGCCGGCCATCTTGGATCCAACTTTTGTTTTTTCAATAGGAAGAGGGTCATGTGACAAATCAAACTTATTGGGAATTTCACAAGAAAAACAATAGTGTGCTTGGTTTTAACGTAACTTTATTCTTTCATGAGTTATTTACAGCCATTGACATGTCGAAGAGGTCAACACGTGATGAGCGGATTGAAATTGTGTTGATATCTGGTGAACGCAGTAACCGGGTCATTGCAGCAGATTTCAATGCAAGACACCCTACGAGACCACCCATCTCCCATGCTACAGTTAGGAAACTGCTTGCTAAGTTTCGTGAAACTGGTTCAGTGTTGGATTCGCCAAAATGTGGACGCATGAAAACTGTCACTAATGAACGAACATCAGTGGCTGTCCTAGCTTCATTCAGCAAGAGCCCACAGCGTAGCACTCGCCGCATGTCACTGGAGAGTGGCATTAGCCGAACATCCCTTCGGCGGATATTAGCTACTCACAAATGGCACCCTTACAAACTCCAGCTACTGCAGCATCTCAACGAGGATGACCCAGATCGGCGCACACGATTTGCAGAATGGGCAAAAGAAAAATTGGAACAGGAACCTCAGTTCACGCAGAAGATTTTGTTCAGTGATGAGGCAAACTTTTATGTGAATGGTGAAGTTAACAAACAAAACCATCGCTATTGGTCTGACACTAACCCACATTGGATAGATCCCTCCAAGACTGTTGGAACAAAAAAAGTGATGGTATGATGTGGTATATGGGGTACAAAGATAGTGGGGCCGTTCTTCATCAATAGAAACCTCAAGGCCACTGGATATTTGAAATTGCTACATGATGATGTGTTTCCCTCTTTATGCACTGAAGCTGGCACGTTCCCTGAGTTTTTCCAACAAGATGGTGCACCACCACATTATCTTGGTGACAGGTCCGAGCATTCCTAGATGAACAGTTTCCTGAAAAGTGGATTGGTCGTCGTGGGCCAGTTGAATGGCCCCCAAGGTCTCCCGATCTGACCCCCTTAGACTTTTATCTTTGGGGTCATCTGAAGGCAATTGTCTATGGTGTGAAGATACGAGATGTGCAGCACCTGAAACTACGGATACTGGAAGCCTGTGCTGGCATTTCTCCTGCGGTGTTGCTATCAGTGTGTGAAGAGCGGGAGAAGAGGGTTGCATTGACAATCCATCACAATGGGCAGCACATTGAACACATTTTATAAGTGATCAGAAACTTGTAAATAACTCATGAAAGAATAAAGTTACGTTAAAACCAACCACACCATTGTTTTTCTTGTGAAATTCCCAATAAGTTTGATGTGTCACATGACGCTCTTCCTATTGAAAAAACAAAAGTTGGATCCAAGATGGCCGACTTCCAAATGGCCACCATGGTTACCACCCATCTTGAAAAGTTTGCCCCCTCACATATACTAATGTGCCACAAACAGGATGTTAATATCACCAGCCATTCCCATTGTATTAAGGTGTGTCCATATAAAAACACACTATGTGGGTATTCACTGTCAGTGACAGTAACATAATAGAACAATAATACTTACTACAATTGTCATATACTTAATACAGGTATCATATACTACACATACTATCATATCGAAATAAATGATGTAATACAATATTACATATTATAATACAGGATTACATATATACATATATACTAGTTTATTGTACAATATTGCATTAACGCAGTGTGCGATATGGTACTCACTGTTTGAGGACACTTTATATTTTATCGATACGCTGATTTTTGTACTTTACTTTACTTGAAAGCAAGGGTGAGCAACTGTAAACGGGAGTAAGCAATTTCCCCTTGGGGATTAATAAAGTTCTTTGAATATGAATCTGAAAACATTTATACACGGTTCTTCTTTTCTCCCTGGCTTTTCAGAGCAGACTGGTCACCAGTAGTGCATAGTTCTGATCTGCAGTAGACTAGAGATCTGCAATACATGGATGTTATACATTCATGATGATACTCCTAGTGGTACTATTTGAAATATTATCCAGCAGTCGTGTTTTTTTCCCCCTGTGTTTTCCAGTATAACATCCTCCAGTATAGACCTACTGTATTTTAACACTAGCACAGATACGGATATGAAAGTCTAACGGCCATTTAGAGATATGACATTCTTGATCAGATCTTTGCAAAAGTTCCCTGTAGAAGAACCCTCATTACTAGAGAAAAATGCTGAACTTTTTTGAACTTCCTGTTACATCAGCGTTAAGGTCATACTGTAAAGCATGACGCAATGAAGCGTCTGACATGGAAAAGCTGTTACTTCATCCAGATGTTATGAGGTGAGCATGTGAGTATATGTTCTGCCATCTGCCAGATGTGAAGGGATTCATGGAAATGTCGCATTAATTCCACTTGTTTAATGAAACAGATTTCAGGGTGGTGATCTTATCATGTTCTGTTATCTTTTGTGTGTGTGTGTGTGGCTTCTAAAAGTTTATAGTGGTTTTATATGTTATTGTTTCTTGTGTGTGTGTGTGTGTGTTTAAATGGATTCTCGGAGGAATTCCAGTTCTGGTGCTCCGGATGGGGACAAGTCTCTGCTGTTCATGTCAGTGTTTATGATGTCATTGCAAGCAACAACAAAAAAAATAATAATTATACAAATGGATTTCATATTTGAATCTCAGCAGGATTGAATTCCTCCTTGTTTTTTTGGCAGGGTTTAATCACAAAACCCTGTCCAACATCAGCACATGTCCTCTTGGGTACTTGACAAATACCAGCCAAGAGCTTGGACTCTGCGTTTTGGGACATTCGATACATTTTCTTCTACTTTTTTTACGCGCAGTCATCCTCATGTGCAGAGCCGTGTGTTGTAGACGGAGCTGCCAGAAAGATGGAAGAAAGAAAAAAAAAAAAAAGCGAAAAAGCACGACTGGATTAAGAGATCAAATGGATGGAAAGAATAAAAGGATGGACGGTGGAAACATATGACTTTTTAACTGTCAGTGATGGGCTTGTAAAATCACAAACACACAGAAAGAGAAGAGTGATGAAGGGACTGTACCTCAGTGTCACAGAGAAAGGATTCATTAAAGTAGGAATTAGAAGAAGGTCTGGAGCTCCCATTGAGATAAGAAGCAGCATGTGTTTTCACTCAGGTCCTCATCTGGCTCTGAATTTTTTTTTTTCTTTTTTTCTTTTCCTCAGAGCAGCTGTAGGGCAGGCCTGGATTAATTAATTCCAATTTCTCTTCTTTTTTTTTTTTTAATACAACTTTGTGCACTGCTTTGGACGCACTCTGAGCTCTTCCATGTCACTTAAAGTTCATCTAGGATTTGATGAAGGACTAGGACTCGTGTATATATAATGTATATAATATAAGGGTAAAACCTGGCTTATCTTCATTCTCCTGAGCTCTTTAATGTGCTTTTTTTCCCCCACTATTATTAAATTACTGCCTTTGCTATTAAATTGAAGTTACTTTAATTGGTGTTGCGCTTGTAACAATACACACCGGAGCAAAGCAGCTTCACAGAAATCCGGACGCAGATCTCGATCCCTGACGAACGAGCCGAAGGTGACAGAATGAGAAAATACTCAGTAGGTTGTGCGAATAAGAGTCGTGGGATGAGCACAGCTCTCGGGTACAAATCTATCCATTAAGTCAACTTTTATTACTGTTATGTGAGTTTATGGTCAAATTAAACATAAAATCTTTTTAAAAAATAGGGATTTGAGGCACCATGGTGGTGTTGAATTTATTTATTTTTAAGGAACTTTTTTTTTTTTGTTAGGAAAAATCCTAAACCAAATGAACGAATATTTGATTTTTTAATTTATTTATTTATTTATTTATTTATTTTGCAGTCTCTTAAATCTATATGTAGAGTATATTTTATAAGTTTTTGGATGGAAAAAAAAACTTATAAATGAAAGTCAGGTTCCAAATAACTACTAGACTGAATGACAAATACATATATTTTCGTGGTTTAATAAAAAAAAATAAAAATATATATATATATATATATATTTTTTTTTTTTTTATTAAACCTATATCCATCATAACTACACTATACCAAAAGTATGTGCACCCCTGATCATCACACACACAAGTATTTGTTGAACTCTCTTCTTTTCGTCTTTTCTCTTCTCATCTTATCTCGGAAGGCCTTCCACTAAATCCTGGAGCATGGCTATATCGATTTGCGGTCATCCAGGTGCAAAAGCACTAGTGAGCCAGACATCAGTGCCTGAGATGTCGAGAAGCCTCCAGTTCATCCCAAAGCTGTTCATTAAGGTTCTTCCACTCCAGCTTTCACACAGCATGTCTTCACGGAGCTGGCTTTGTAGGCTCTCACAGGGGCATCGTCATTCTGGAACAAGTTTGGGTCTGTTCGTCCCACTGAAGGGAAAATGTAATGAAACAAATGTAACAAAAACACATATTGGTGTCATGTGTATATGGATACCTCATAACCAAGTCGAGTCCATTTTAACCATTTGAAGTTAATATTCTGTTTTCCAATATTGTTGTCGTTTCCATGGTAACAACTAACAGTGACGCTTCTACGGTGTGTTGGACGTTTGCCATGAAACAAGATTGTAATTGTTGATTGTTAAGACGCATCTTTAACGTGTGTGGAATGAGTCTCCAATGTCACCACTTTGTAATGGTCAGAGGTAATGCAGCAACTTTAAGTTTTCCAGCATGTTCTGGACAGACGAGTTCACACTTTATGTTTTCTTGGTGACTGTGGTTTATTGTCTTATTAAAGAGCTAACTTGTTTCTAAGATGTAGCTGTAAATGGGCCGGCACAGTGGTGTAGTGGTTAGGCTTGTCGCCGCGCACTTTGAGGGTCTGGGTTCAATTCCCGCATGGGGAGTGTGTGTGTGTGTGTGCACCATGCTTAGTGGGTTTCCTTTGAGTACCCTGGTTTCCTCCTACTTCAAGTCTAGTTTTTAGGGCGCTAAGTTAAAATTCCACCTCTTTAGGCTGAAATGGAGCAAATAGCATCAAATCTGTACATTAAAAAAATGTGCTACGGATCTTTAGCTTGGAATCCTGTTTTAAAATCTATACGCACATACAGTAAGAACCTTACAGCATGAATAAGGTTTAAATGTCTGGCATGGATGAAAACCCAAGTCTGCTATGAGCCTGTTAGATATTACAGGATGTTTTCCAGTGGTATTCGTACCTACGGTAGTGGTTTCACCAGGTATGACTGATAATATGCGCAGAAATATTATTTTAAACGAAAGGTTTGCACATTGAAGGGATTGTGAGAAAACTTTTCAGCCTTGCAATCTGTTTAAGATTAAAAACATTCCTCATCGCATCTGCTGCTCAGTGTATATGTACAGCATTTTAATCAAAAGTAGCTGCCATACATTAAACTAATTCCTAGAATTCCTTTCATTCATTCGGTGCATCACTTGGAGATGATGAAATGGCGCCCCCTAGTGGAAATGGTTGTCAGTACAATCCTGAATTGTCAACAGAATCATTAGCATTGGTGAGAAAGGAAATTAAATTGATGTTGAAAAAGCCCCCCCCCAAAGCCTCCATAGACCTACTAGAATGTGATCTACTCACAAATCTCACACATCCCAGAAAACATTAAGTAACAATCATGTCTCGGAAAACAAGGACCACAGGGTTAGGTCCTCACTTTCCGAGTGGGATTATTTGTACAGTTGGTGTGGTGATGTTCTCCACACAATGACTTGCAATCCAGTTTACCAGAAGAAAGAAAGGGTTCTGCCTGAGTAACATCTCCTGCCAAGTAGGGAAAAAAAAGAAAAAGAAAAAAATGTGTCGCCCACATGGTTTCAGTGAACATCACAGACTTCAGAGGCTCTTCTTCAGCTTGCCAAGCCAAGGACCAGACTCAGACTGTCCTGCCTGAAGAACAGCGCTGAGAAAAAGCTCTGATGAAAAGTCCATGCTTCATTGTCTCATTATGTTATCGTCCAAGACCAGTGAAGGAGAAAGTGCAGAACCAAAAGCCAAGGTTATGAAAAATGACTTTTAATTCGAGCGCCACAACATCAGTACAGATGCTTTCCATATGTGTGAGGAAATCCTTCAACAAACTCGTCTTAATTGTGGATTGCACTGGGAGGTTGTTAGAGAAACAATGGCCTATTGATCTCTCTCTCTCTCTCACTCTCTCTCGCTCTCACTCTGCCCCCTCTGCTGCCTTGCAAAATAAATTACAACGGCAACAACAACTTTTCCTTTCCAACTCTTTCCATTGTGCAGGAAATTTGAATCATAATGTTTGGATCTTAGAGCTTAAAGGTGAAGCTCATTTCAAGTTATTAAACTAGAAACCAGTCAGGAACCAATAAAACTGAAAAACTATTGGAAAATAATCAATGATGCAATGGTTTGATTGATAGGAATTAATGACTGACTAATGATCTCTGAACATCACATCCCTAACTACAGGGTGGGCCATTTATATGGATACACCTTAATAAAATGGGAATGGCTGGTGATATTAACGTCCTGTTTGTGGCACATTAGTATATGTGAGGGGGCAAACCTTTCAAGATGGGTGGTGACCATGGTGGCCATTTGGAAGTCGGCCATCTTGGATCCAACTTTTGTTTTTTCAATAGGAAGAGGGTCATGTGACACATCAAACTTATTGGGAATTTCACAAGAAAAACAATGGTCTGCTTGGTTTCAACGTAACTTTATTATTTCATGAGTTATTTACAAGTTTCTGACCACTTATAAAATGTGTTCAATGTGCTGCCCATTGTGATGGGTTGTCAATGCAACCCTCTTCTCCCACTCTTCACACACTGATAGCAACAACGCAGGAGAAATGCCAGCACAGGCTTCCAGTATCCGTAGTTTCAGGTGCTGCACATCTCGTATCTTCACACCATAGACAATTGCCTTCAGATGACCCCAAAGATAAAAGTCTAAGGGGGTCAGATCTTGGGGGCCATTCAACTGGCACGACAACCAATCCATTTATCAGGAAACTGTTCATCTAGGAATGCTCGGACCTGACACCCATAATGTGGTGGTGCACCATCTTGCTGGAAAAACTCAGGCAACGTGCCAGCTTCAGTGCATAAAGAGGGAAACACATCATCATGTAGCAATTTCAAATATCCAGTGGCCTTGAGGGTTACATTGATGAAGAACGGCCCCACTATCTTTGTAGATATATATCTCATATACCACACCATACCATCACTTTTTTTGTTCCAACAGTCTTGGAGGGATCTATCCAATGTGGGTTAGTGTCAGACCAGTTGAATGGCCCCCAAGGTCTCCACACCATTGTTTTTCTGATGTGTCACATGACCCTCTTCCTATTGAAAAAACAAAAGTTGGATCCAAGATGGCCGACTTCCAAATGGCCACCATGGTCACCACCCATCTTGAAAAGTTTGCCCCCTCACATATACTAATGTGCCACAAACAGGACGTTAATGTCACCAACCATTTTATTAATGTGTGTCCATATAAATGGCCCACCCTGTACACTATGTCACAGAATTTACTCAATAACAACCTAAAAAAAAACCTTACATTTCAGACATTAAATTATCAGCCTGTATCAAGCAACAACAAAAAAACAACTAAGGAGATTGCTGGAATTTGGGTAAGAACTGTACAATACATTATTAAAAATCTGTAAGGAACGTGCCGAACCGTCAACCTCATGGAAGAAATTTGATCAGAAAAATCATAATGAATGAGCATGATCAGAGATCACTTCATCAGAGACACTCGGTGAAGTTGCATCATAAAAAATGCCCAGTTTAAGCTGGAGCTAGGTTTATTATTGAAAGTAAGAGCATTTCTATATGCATACAATGTGATGAGAAGTCACAGGACTAGAACTAAACAGCTGTGTTTCCATAAGAAAACCACTTGTTAGCGAGACTCATCTGAAATAAAGGTTTCAGTTTGCTGGGGGGCATGAAGACTGGACTTTCAAGCAATGAAAAAAGTGTCATGTGACCTGATGTGTCCAGAGGTGTAGTATTCCAGAGTGATGGGCGTGTCAGGGTAAGAATGGAAGCGCATGAAGCGATAGCTCCCATCATGCATAGTGTCCACTGTACGAGCCTCTGGAGACAGTGTTATGATCTGGGGTCGCTTCAGTCGCTCAGGTCGAGACTCAGCAACGTCATTCAATTCAATTCAATTCAATTTTATTTCTATAGCGCTTTTAACAATGGTCATTGTCTCAAAGCAGCTTCACAGAAATGAAAAGAAGACTTATGGAAATGTATATATGTGTAAGAAAAATGTGACTAGATAATGAGATTGTCCCTGATGAGCAAGCCAAGGGTGACGGCGACAGTGGCAAGGAAAAACTCCCTGAGATGGCAACAGGAAGAAACCTTGAGAGGAACCAGACTCAACAGGGAACCCATCCTCATCTGGGTGATAACAGATAACAGAAATTGTATAACATCATGTGTGTTATGCAGATGAAAGTTCCATAAACAGAAGTTAATTTAAATGAACACAAAGTCCAGTTCAGCACAGGGATGAGTCAGCAGGTGCAGAGGGCAGATGGGGGTCTGGATCACTGGGAGCTCAGGAGCAGCATGTGTAGATCCAAACCAACATGAAGAAGAATCCAGCTGGAGCAGGTCCTTCTCTGGATGCCTCTGGGTCAAAGCAGGGTCGGCCTCGGTCTACTGAAGCTGGCACGATCTCCAGATGCCTCGGGATGGGTGGAAAAATAAAGAGCAGGTGAAAAGAATTAGCGTGGTTGCCATTCAGGATAGATGTACTGGAGTATCAGGTAAAGAAATTAATTATGTGTAAGCCAGATTAAAGAGATGCGTCTTGAGTCTACTTTGAAATTGGGAAACTGTGACTGAGCCCCGAACACTGTCAGGAAGGCTATTCCAAAGTTTTGGAGCTAAATATGAAAAGGCCCTACCTCCTTTTGTAGATTTTGATATTCTGGGAACTACCAGTAGTCCGGAGTTTTCTGATCTTAAGGAGCGTCCTGGATTGTAACGTATCAGAAGACTGGTTAGGTATGTGGGAGCTAGACCGTTTAGAGCCTTGTACGTAAGTAATGCTATTTTGTAATTAATTCTAAACTGAACAGGTAGCCAGTGCAAGGATGATAATATTGGGGTTATATGATCATATTTTCTGGATCTAGTGAGAACCCTGGCGGCTGCATTTTGGACTAACTGTAGCTTGTTAATTGAGGATGCAGGACAGCCACCCAGTAATGCATTACAGTCGTCCAGTCTGGAGGTCATGAATGCATGAACCAGCTTTTCTGCATCAGATACGGATAAAATGTTCCTAAGCTTGGCAATATTTCTAAGGTGGAAAAAGGCTGTTTTTGTGATGTTGGAGATATGATTTTCAAAGGATAAGTTACTGTCTAATATCACACCCAGGTCTTTCACTGTCGAGCTGGTGGTAACAGAACATCCTTCTAAACGCAGGCTGAATTGTGAGAGCTGGTGTGTACTGGTTTTTGGGCCAATAAGTAATATCTCTGTCTTATCTGAATTTAGTAAAAGAAAATTATCGGTCATCCAGTCTTTTATATCTTGAATACACTCAGTTAGTCTAGACAATTTGGGTATTTCATCTGGTTTTGTGGAAATGTATAACTGAGTATCATCAGCATAACAATGGAAACTAATCCCATGTCTTCTGATGATGTTACCCAAGGGAAGCATGTATATTGAGAACAACAAAGGTCCTAAAACTGACCCTTGTGGCACCCCATATTTCACTGGCATTACACCAGACTGTTCTCCATTCAGATCTACAAAATGGAATCGATCAGACAGGTAGGATCTAAACCATTTTAACGCCTGTCCCTGAATACCAATGTGATTTTGTAAGCGATCTATTAGAATATCATGATCTATAGTGTCGAATGCAGCACTAAGATCAAGTAAGACAAGAATTGAGATGCAGCCTTGGTCTGAAGCTAAAAACAAGTCATTTGCAATTTTAACTAGTGCAGTTTCTGTACTATGATGGGGCCTGAAACCTGACTGAAATTCCTCGAGGATATCGTTTTCCTGCAAGAATGTGCATATTTGGGTCATGTGGCGATAAAATGAAGTCAGCTGACAACCTGAATGTACTGAATGTCCAGGACATCACATCTATGGAGGGTTTTTTTTCCCCCTAAGAACAGATAATTTCTGCTATTAAAATAACTGGATCTCCGGGATCTAGCCTGCCGAGGCTCTTTATCTACCCAGGACTGATATCATCCTCTATCACAGGAGGTCATCACATCCAGACACCCCCCCCCCGCCCCTCCTCCAGACCTATCATATGCTCTTATGAACTTGAGAAGAAACCATTCTTGGATTGAGGAAGGCTTCTTTGGATGTTCTCACCGTGGTGGAGCTTCACGCTCCGCTTCTGGAGTGTTCACGGAGAACTTCCTTTCACTGCAGAGAACCACGCTGCTTCGTTGGTCGACTAGTGAATGACTGAGGTTTTGTTTTTTCTTTCGTTTTTGACGAATGGTATTAATTTTGAAAATGGCAGGACTAGATTTATAGAAGATAAAGCGAACGATGACCGTTATCACAACGTCTTCATGCAGAACTTCATAGACTAGTCACGTAACATTGACATTTTCACCTCTACCTGTCATGCATCCTTTTTTTTTTCTATTTTTTTTTTTACTGGGGTGCTTCTGGTGATTGGTGGATCTCTTCCAGGACTCTGATTGTGAAAGAGTGATTCTGGGGACATGAGGAAACATGTGTTCCAAAATCAGGGCTAATGGCAGTCGAATGACGTATTAGAGTGTGCAGCTTTTTGTTTTTTTTGGCCAGGCAGTGTATTAAAATTTTTTTTTGAACGTCTATTAATCAAGTTAATCAAATGAAAACTTCTTTCCCTAATCAGTAATATGAGTGAAATCTGTTTGCTCCATTACCCATACTGTGCCAACTGTAGTGTTTTTCAGAGACATCTGCGATAATTATAGTAATTATTAATGAACCCATTAATCTCCGGTTTTCCAAACTCCATGTTCCGTTTAATGGCCGCTGAGACACATTTGTTATGAAACAATGCACAATTTTAAGACAAATGTTTTCACCGTTTACAGAACAGACATTTTACAGAAATTAAATTTGACACCGTGTACATTAAGCGTCTCAGAGAAACACCGGCATCCGGGTGTAAGACAGTCAGGACTGGGAGACCTTTGTGTCATTAAAACCGAACCTGTTTCACAACCTGTTAAAACGACATCTGGTGTATGGAGAATAGAAGATCTAATGATCTAAAATGGTCTGCTACAGTTATTACCTTCTCCATCTTTCTACAGAAGAGAGAGAAAAAAAAAAAGAAATCCACAGACGTCTTTGCGTCAATGAGCGGCTTTGTATTTTTTTGCTAGCAAGTCAGTGTTAGTAGCCAGCTAGCTAAGACCAGAGGAGACACCTATAAAAATGTATAGCTATAAAAATTAAGTGCAAACTGAGCTAGCTGACTTACTGTATATTAGCTCGCTGTCAAAAAATAAAAAAAAAATTAAAAAAAAACTTTAGTTATACAGTAAGTGAAATGGTTCTATGATATAGTAGCACGTTGACTTAGTGGTTGGCACCGTGGCCTTGCACCTCCAGGGTCCGGGTTTGATTCCCGTCTTGGGGGTCCGTGTGCGTGGAGTTTGCATGTTCTCCTCGTGCTTGGTGGGTTTCCTCCGGTTTCCTCCCACAGTCCAAAGTCATGCAGAATAAGCTAACTGCCATTTCCAAATTGCCTGTAGTGTGTGAATGTTGACTGGAGGTTCAAATGGGGATAAAAACAGTATTGGCCTCCACAGTCCCTAGTTGGACTGCAGAGGTTCCTGGATGGACAGATGGATGGTTCTATTATATATTAAAAAAAGAAATCACATTAAATCACACTTTATCTAAAACTAGATAAAATTTGCACTCTGGCCACTTCAACTAAGGGGGCCTTTTTTATTATTATTATTATTATTATTATTATTATTATTATTATTATTATTATTATTATTAGTTTTTGTATTTATTTTGTTATCAATATGGTTTCCCTTCCTTGGATCACTTCTGGTACGTCCTGACCACTGCAGCTTGGGAACATCCTACAGACTTGCTCTGACCCAGTTGTCTAGCCATTACAATTTGGCCCTTCTCACAGTAGTTACAGCTACTATGTCTCTTTACAGCGGCAACTGGAACTGGCTGGGATATATTAGGCAGCGAGTGAACCTTTTTTTCCCAGTAGTTGATGGGATTTGAGTGACGTTCACAAGGGCTGAATTTGCGATGTATAGAAGACTGGGTCAGAGCAACTCCAAAAACTGCAGCTCTTGTCAAATGTTCAGGAAAACCGGTAAACTGGGGACAAGGCCATGGGCGGCCAAGGCTCACTGATGAACAAGGGCAATGAAGGCAGGTCCTTCATTGAGAGATAGTGTAGATCAAATTGAGGAAAGCGTTCATGCTGGTTGTGATTGAAAGGTGTCCGAACACACAGTGCATCACTGCAAGGCAAAAAGGGGGACCTGCTCGGTATTAGGCGGGCGGGAATAATGTTATGGCTGATCAGTTGTATATGTCAGGTGTAATAAGGATGGAGCCTCCAGTGTGAAACCCTTTTACCATAAAATCGGCACGGTATAAGAGAAATAAAATAAAACACTGCAGGGATGTCTTGTTAAAGAAAACGAAAGCTCAGTGTTTGGAGACAGTAAGTCCACTCGTATTTCCGTGTCGTATTGTGCTTCGTTATTGTATGAAAGATGCACTACGTGATATCCACTTAAATCTGACTGAGGATGTATCCTAGGAACAGGAGGCATGCGTGGTGAGTGCTTGAGCCTCGCTGTCCCTCCCTTCCTCTCCTCTCTTCTCCTCTCCTCTCCTCTTCTCTCCTCTCGCTAACATGCCGTCATGTAATAGCATCTGTCCTTTCCGCAAGACCAGCTCTCTCCATAGCAACCTCACAGAAACCCGGAGAAGACGTACAGCATGGCAGCACAGGAAGCAGTGTGTGCTTGAGAGGACGCTGAGATCCAGCGCTTCCTCCAGACACGGGGGGACGGAGAGCGAGATGGACAACTCCTCCTACAACAGCGCTCTGTGAACAGGTAACTTAAGTGGATTTTTTTTTTTTTTTTTTTTTTGCATCCATCCCCCCCCCCGTCTAGAGATGTTACAGGAGGACAAGACACTTTGTTCCGGGTTTCAGGAACAGACCAATCTAATGTCTTCTCTTAAAGGAGTAGATCAGGAGTGGATTAAACACCTGCTCTGAGTTCTTCAGGCAAAAACCCATGAAGAAAATGTGTCTTTTATTATCCAGAGTTTCCAGGTCATGACTTTAGAACCTCCTGAGAAGAACGATAATGCTTATCATTTGATGTCTAAACAGTTTATGAGATCTTACCTCAGCGTATTTGTGTGTGTGTGTGTGTGTGTGTGTGTGTGTGTGTGTGTGTGTGTGTGTGTGTGTGTGTGTGTGTGTGTGTGTGTGTGTGTTTTTTTCAGTGGAATTGGAGTAGATAAGGTTTAAAAATAAATGGCACAGCGCACAGGGATGGTGGTTTGGCTGTTGTCCCACCCACACACTCCCAAACTCCCACTCCATGACAGACGGTTCACGCCTCCTCTTCCCCCACTGCTCGCAGCTCAGCATCGCTTGGCACACACACACACACACACACACACACACACACACATTGAGCAGAAGTACTGTGTAATTATGTACTCTGCATTCTGCTTTAACGCGACACTTAGTTTAACTCTAATGACACTTTTATGTATTTCAGTGTTTTTGGAACACGATAAGGATTTGAAGCGACACTAAGAACTTGTGCAATCAGTCCCAAAAAAAAAAGGTTTTGTTTTTCTCATTTCAGACCTTACGCTCAGTCATTCTCTATAGAACTCATCCGGTTCAGGGTGACAGGAGGGGCGGAGCCTATTCCAGGGAACTCAAGGAGGGGGTGGAACTTGGATGGGGCGCAAACACATCGCACATGCTCACACTCTCACTCACACAGTTACGGGCAATTTGGGGACGCCAGTGAGTCTAATCTGAATGTCTTTAGACTGTGGGAGGAAACCAGAGTACCCCGAGGAAACCCGCCGAGCACGGGGGACAACCTTAGCACTCCATACACACAGGCCCCGAGATGGGAATGGAACCATTGACCCTGGAGATGTAAGCCTACAAAACAGATAGTTGACCTTAATACATTGTTCAAGATCATGACATTTATTTCCAGGATAGAGTCAAGAGTCAATTAAATAAACAGTACAGTAGCAGGAAAAAGTTTGGACACCCCTAATTCTAATTTCTTTCTACGCTGTAAAACAACACTGAAGGCGTTTATCCAAAATACACAATTTGTATAGTTGATATTGAGATGGATCTGCTACTTCTGCTCTGCAAAGCTTGTTGTAAACCATCAGGTGCTGGTTGTTATTAATTGGTGATTTCTGAGGCTGGTGACTCTAAATGAACTTCTCCTCTGCAGCAGAGCTCAGTTTTTGGTCTCGCTTTCCTGGGAAGGTCTTCGTGAGGGACGGTTTCATCGTGGAGCTCGATGGGTTTTACAAACGCACTCGACACACAATACTGTTCTTGCAAGATCTGATCCAGAACAGCTGACTTTCATGTCTTAAAATAACAACTGAGTGTTGTTGTTGTTGTTGTTGTTGTTGTTACATAATTACCTAATTCCATACAGTATGTGTCCAAAAAATCCTGTATTGTTCTCAGATGCAGAAAATAAATCACTAAGCAAAAGACATTGAATGAGAAGGTGTGTAGAAATTTGTTGACTGCTACTGCACATTCTCAATGTACTGTACATGCTACATGCTAGCGCTAGCGGCATCACTGTGCGTGCTTATTAGCCAGCTAAGTCGCGTGCTGATGATAAACTGTAGGAAAATCTGACCGCTCTAAACTTTTTCTCCCTGTTAGTTGGATATTTTCTTTCTTCTTCCTCTTTTAGTTTTCATATTGCTAAACACTGTCTTGTGTTTCAGCATGCAACTCAGTTCTAGACTGTAGATTGGATTTGGCCGTTGTGATTTTCCATTTGTTTGGATTTGATGTCTCAAATATTTACTGTCTGATTTGCTTCAAGTTATATTTCTTTCAGATTTTTGAAAGTAATAAAAAATACTAAAAAGTGTATAATAAACATTGAAATACTGCGGAACTGTGACGTTGATTGTTTCGATTTCCGGTAGATTGTTTAAGATTCCAGTAGGTGGCAGGATTTCCCCAACTGGACATACGTTGACGCAGACATGCTAAACTAGAGCGACATTTTTATCTCATTGTATATCTAAGCAGTTGTAGGTTGAGGGCCTTTCTCAAGGGCCCGGCTCAAGGGCCCAACAGTGGTAACTTGGTGATCATGGGGTTTGAACCTGGGACCTTCTGAACCATAGTCCAATCAGCTCGCCCTGGCCCCTCGTACAGTGCTGAGGAAAGACCAGTTATCGCAATCTCTTGATTGCAGTTGTTGCAGCACGGGGTGGCACCAGCTCTTGGTTATAGGGGGCAATTACTTTTTCACATAGGGCTAGATAGATTTGGAGAGCTTTTTCCGCTTAATAAATGAAATCGTCATTTAAAAACTGCATTTTGTATTTACTCTGGTTATCTTTGTGTAATATCCAAATGTGATGATTTCAGTCATTTAGGTGTGACAAATATGCAACATCTACTTGTCAATTTAAGATCGCTTGTGGTTTTATCAAAATTATTTCAAAAGAGTGAATTAATCGATTGTAATAAATTGTCTCATCACCTCATCGTCTATACCAGATTATCCTGTATACGTGGTCGTGGGGTGCCTGGAGACTATCCCAGGAGACTTAGAACATGAGACGTGGTACACCATGGACAGGGTACCAATCCATCGCAGGGCCCACACACACACACACACACACACACACACACACACACACACACACACACACACACACTACGATATGGGAACACCAGTTAGCCTAATCTGCATGTCTTTGGAGGAATGTGGGAGGAAACCGGAGTATATGGAGGAAACCCACCAACATGCAAACTCCACACACACACACACACAGATCCGAGGCGGGACTCGAACCCAGACCCTGAGGTGCAAGGCGACAGCGCTTACCGCTACACGACCGAAAAAAAAAAGAAAAAAAACTATTAAATTGCACATTTATACAATTCAGGCTTTGTTCATTCAATCAGTATGTATGGGGATCTCCTAAGTTAGGAGAAAAACACTTTTAAATCTTTTAACCACTAAATATCCATACGACAAAAAAGGGTTTCACGGACACTGAACACAAGTATACAACATTTATTCAAAGACAATAACTCAAGAGCATGCCCTTTATAACTGTTTCAAACAAAGAAAAGTCACCCAGATGTGTGAATTGGGACGGATAAGAACCCTAATATGCGTTTAATGCGGTCGTGTGAACGTTCTGAGTAATGAGCTGGCAATACACCAGGAACACGACCGGCGCTCTCTTTAAAAAGTCGTGGCAGCGGTTTGGATGGAGCGGTGCATCGGGGTTGCGTTAGAGAATAGATGGAGTGCGACAGATCGCTGGAATCTGCCCAGCACTTACGGGAAGATTTATGAGACCGGCTGTTGGCCGCAGCTAGACGAACGACATTACGCATTATGTAAGGCTTGTAATGTGATTTATGTTAACCTGGAGATTTCATTCTAATTTATTTGTTAGTGTGGTCAGCCATGTGTGTGTGTGTGTGTGTGTGTGTGTGTGTGTGTGTGTACGGGTGATCAACAGGTCTCTCTTTAAGGATCAGCGCCCCCTGCTGGATCTCAGTCACTGCCTTTTTGAAACTTGCACTGTCAAATAATCTTACTGCTTAATTTGACATAATATGTCTTACAATTCAGAATGAATGCTTGAGATGCTTTGCATTTAATCCTCCTTAAAAAAAAAAAAAAAAAGGGCTGCCGTTGACATTTAAATCTACTGTGAAAGAATCCGACATTCCCAAGATCATTACATGCACAATTTATCCTTGACTGAGTCATGTGTGATCCTTTTTTTCCCTGTCTGGTTTTGCGTCACCATGAGTACGTCGAATCTCACAAACCAGCGCTGCGTTGTTGTTTTTTTTTTAATTTTATTTCCAGGGTGAGTTGGCGTCATGGCCGGGCCGGAGCTCCAGTGGAAGTGGATCGAGCTCCATGATCTGGTGTCACTGCGTGCTGTCGAGAAGAAAGTTCACACTGCAGCTGGTTCTGCTGTCAGGCCGAGGCAGTGGAGACTCCACAGTCGTCCCCGAGCGCAACACTCCCGGCTGGACGAGCACAAGCTGCATTATGCCGCCTGGGACGGACGCGTGGACCATGTGAAGGCCCTGGTAGACGGCGGAGTCCCTGCTACCTGCCCGTGAGTCGTCTGTGAACTTTAAGTGGAAAACATGGTGATGATTGTGATGGTTGCCACCTCTGCGTGCTAAAAATAATAAGTCACATTTGTCCAGTACAAAAAAAAAATATTCTGAAATTTGTTGACTGTAGTGATCGTAGATTTATGATCAACTTTGTCAAATATAACGTAACGCTTACGAATAACATGATATGAAACGTTTAAATAAGGAAATGTGCAGTAATTTGGCTTTTAAACATTTATGTAATCCACTTCGAATTCAAACCCACGTACACCCACACACACCCACACACACCCACACAGAACAGAGAATCACAGCAACACAGGAAATACATAACAGTCTGCTTATTTACCAAGGGCTTGTCGTCTAGATATGCAGTAAAATCTTGCTTTTGGGACTGTCTATTATTTATTTATTTATTTATTTTAGGTTTTAAATCATTCATAGATTTTGGAAGTGACACAAACATTCTGTATTTATTAGCACTGTCGTCTTGGTTTGATTCCTGCCTTGGGTCCGTGGGTCTGGTTTCCTCTGTGTATTCCGGTTTCCTCCCCGGGTCCAAAGACGGTGTTGAGGTGGCAACAGACTCTCATGTTTTTTTTTTTTTACATTCAATATAAAATTTTATATTTCATATTTTTTATTTTGTAATTTCATTTAACTTTATATAAAGAAATTAGCTGTGTCTCGCAACGTTTGCACAATACCGTATAGATATCCGAAAAATAAAGCAAATAAATCTTTAAAAAATTATAGATTTTTTCACATTATATTGTTTAAAAGTGATGCATATGAATAAAATATAACAAAAATAAAAAACACAATCAATGAGTACATTATAAGACAATAAACCTTTATTTGTTACATATACATTACTGCACAGTGAAATTCTTTGTTCAAACATCCCAGTGTAGCTGGGGTCCACCATGATACAGCACCACTGGAGCACATAGGGTTAGGAGGCCTTGCTCAAGGGCCCAACACTGGCAACCTGGTGGAGCTGGGGCTCGAACTGCCAATTAGTCAGTAACTCAGAGCCTTAACCCTCTAAGCTATCACTGCCCCTAACAAATAACAGTTCATTTGGTTCATTGAGACAATCCTAATTAAACATAAATTAATTCTAATAATCCTGACATCATAATCATCATAATCACCAAACTGATTTTTCAAGTGAAAGGTGAGTTGTGTAACTGAAAAAGGTTATTATTTGGGGGGTTTTTTTCCACCATGAGGAAACAAGAAAAAGTCCCAGGATGGAACCTTGAGGATCCCCACAGGTGATTTTCCAGTGTTTTAATGAATGACTACTCAAATCAAGCGCAGAAGCAGATTCGTTAATTATATATATATATAAATATATATATATTTTGTAACAATATAGATAAGTGCCATACTATTAGCTCGTCATCATTTTGTGTTCCAGAGATCCTCGCGGCTGGACGGTCGTCCACCATGCTGCTTTCAGAGGACACCTCGCACTGCTCAGGTTCTTGCTTCACTCCAGCCATATGGATGTGAACTGCCCGGATATATTCGGCTGCACCCCCTTGCACCGCTCCTGCATGGGGGGCAACAAAGATGCCACCGAGTACCTCCTCCAGAAGGGCGCATCCCACGAGGCACGCTCCTGTTGTGGTCAAACACCCCTCCACCTGGCTGCAGCTGGGGGGCACCTTGGCACGGCGCGGACGCTGTTACAACACCTGGCATCACCTGACATTCTGGACTCGCGCAGATGGACACCGCTGCACTGGGCGGTATTTGGAGGATGGGGCGACGTGGCCGAGCTGCTGCTGGATAATGGGGCAGAGCTGGAAGGACCAAGCGGGGTGGGCACGAGTCCCCTGCAGCTGGCTGTGATGGTCGGCAACGAGGCGGCCGTCAGGCTCCTGCTTCACCGAGGAGCCGATGCTAACCTCAGAGGTGCGAGCGGCCGAACGGCACTGCATCTGTGCGCCTGCTCCGCTGAGAAGAAGGTGATTTCGGAAGTGGATTTAGAAAAATAAATATTAACCCCCCCCCCCCAATGTAGTCATTTGGAACAACACTAACTATTTCTGTGTGTTAAATGTTTTTATTCTAATAGCTCCATTATTACTCTAAGCATACTTAGCTTTCTCATGAAGCTGCATGAGTAGTAGTTAAGGAATGCAATTTACTTGTCTTTAGCTAGTGATTTGTAGTCGGATGTGATTGGGAATGCGGCGATGAATGGTTCAAACTCAAAGAATCATGGCACCATTTTAGGCGGAGACCAGAACGAAACAAATTGTTGTATAAATAAAAGAAAAAACTACTTACAAGTTTTTTTTTTCCTAAAGAAAAGGTAAACAGTGTTAAAAACCATGAAAGACTACGGTTTCATAGTGCTTAAATGATATGAGCCCACTTCGTCTACCAGCTTTCTATTTGTACTCAAAGTGTCACTGCCAAGTACAGAGTGTACAGTCGAGGTGTCTTTGGCCTTTGGCTTTCACTACGCTCACAGTGCATCAAGCCAAGTGCACACAGAGCAACAGATGGTATTTGCACTGGTGGATCATGACGCAATGTTCCAATCTCCTTAGCACCATTTTATCTGTCCTCTTTTCTTCATCCACCATTTTTCTGTTTCTTCTCTTCACGTTCTCCTCCTCTTATTCAGATCCTGCAGCACCTGCTAGCTGCTGGGGCTAAAGTGTGCGTGAGGGACAGGGACCAGGCCGCTCCGCTGCACCTGGCCGCCCTCAGTGGCTCCAGGGCTGTTCTCCACCTCCTCATCCTGAACGGTGCTGGGCTCGAGGACAGGGACAGCCTTCACATGACCCCGCTGCATTACTCCACGCTGAAGGACAACGTGGAAGCGGCGAAGCTCCTACTGCATTATGGAGCGGATGTAGATGCCACTGAGAGGCTGGGCCGGACCCCGCTGCACCTGGCCACAGAACGGGGACACTGCAAGGTGGTGTTGTCTTTCACGGCTCACCTTGCAGGCTTTAGACCAAACTGTCTGCGGCACTATGAATCAAAAATCACTCCATTATCTTATTTTATAGATACAGAATAAAGTAATCACTAATGGTTAATCATTAAAAATAAATCAGTCATGTTCGTTTCTTATCCAGACCTTGGTAATTTACCTGAAAGATCCGGATATGGACAAAACATATAAGGCTAAAGGTTTTTTGTTTTGTTTTGTTTTACTATTCCAAAATGACCTAAACAGGCACATAAATCAGTGCAAAACCAACAAGTGACCATAGCATATGCTGCCATTTTTTTTCCTGCTTAATGCAAGCTACAACTGCCGAGACATATGGCGATGTTTTTGTTAAAGCTATGAGGCTTATGGAGATGAGAAATAATGGAAGCCATCAAAAATTGTTTAAGTAATAAACCAGTGTGGGAAGAAATAATAACGATTGGAGTGTAAGGGAGGCGGCATGGTGTTGTAGTGATAAGCACTGTGGCCTCGCACCACCAGGGTCGAGGGTTCGATTCCCACCATGGGTCCATGTGCCAGGAGTTTGCACATTCTTTGCATACTTAGTGGGTTTCCTCCGGGTACTCTGGTTTCCTCCCACCGTCCAAAGACATGCAGAATTATTGTTCGCAAATTACTCACAGTGTGTCTCCCTGGTGGGTTTCCTCCGGGTTACTCCGGTTTCCTCCCACATTCCGAAGACATGTAGGTTAGGCTAATTGGCGTTCCCAAATTGCCGGTAATGTGTGAATGAGTGAGTATATGAATGTGTGCGTGTCTGTGCTCTGCGATGGATTGGCACCCTGTCCAGGGTGTACCCTGCCATGTGCCCCAAGTCTCCTGGGATAGGCTCCAGGCCCCCGTGACCCTGAATACAGGATTGAGCGGTATAGATGATGAGTGAGTGAGTGAGTGAGTGAGTGAGTGAGAGTGTCTCCCTGGTGCCCTGTACACAGGATAAGGAGTATAAAAGTCATTTAGAATGGGGAGTCACTGACTTAATGTTTCTTAGGAAGACTCCACTGGAAAGTTGGCTATAAAGGACAGGGAAGCTGAGGAGAGCGAGATCTATATGTGGCGGTGATATAACTTACAGAACTCAATCTAAAGATGTTTAGTTTGGTAAGTTAAGAGTGGTACTGAGAGGAAAACATGTCGAGAAGATGTGGAAGTCAAGTCAAGTCAAGACAAGAACAGGGAAGGATGCATTAGACATATGTTTTATGGAAGGCTGGACTGGAAAATCGAAGACGAAGATGAATGAATGACTGAAGTATACACACATATACACTCTCACATGTTCATTCACATAGTACAGGCAATTTGGGAACGCTAGTTAGCCTAATCTGCATGTCTTTGGACTGTGGAAGGAAACCGGAGTACCAGGACCAAACCCGCCAAGCACCGCATAGGAAAATGAACAGAAAACAGAATCAAGGAAAAGAGTACATAGTGAATGTGAGAGAAAAGAAAAATTGAGAATGAAATATAATAGAAACCAGGAACTGATTAGAACTCATGCAATTTTTACTGGGCTAAAATTAACATTTTAAACTGATATTTCCTCATTTAAAGTTAATCCATAAACTTTTGTTCATGTTATACATGACAGGAAGTCACCGGCAAGCTGGTATGAGATTAACAAAGATGTGCTTCGAGGCAGACCTCAAATAAAGAAGAAAACATCAGACCAGAGACATGTTGTATCACATGTTGTTATTTTTGTACTTTTGGCCCAAACACAGTATTGGTGCCGATTTCACTTTTCTTTATGTTATACATATAATACAGAAAATGTTTTTGCCAAAGAAGCTCCTTCTGAAGTTTATGCAACTTGGAAGTCAACAATCTTGCTTCACTAAAAATTTCAAGTTGCTAACTTCAGCCATTTTGGAGAGATGATTTTAGATGTGCCCCAAAATGGCCATTTTCAGCGTTATACTGTACCAAGCCCAATAGGAGGGTTTGTTCATGACTATACTAAAATTGGTGTAAGCTTCTAGAAGAATATGACCCATAAAAAATAGTTGCTTAAATTAAAGCATTCTGTGCAAAATTAAGGGAGTTTTCCCCAAAAAATATGTAGTGTCCGTAACCAGGTCAAATTCATGTTGCAATATCTTAACAATGTAGCATTTTATAATAATTATACCATGTTTTGGCGGTTAGCGGTTCACTCATATGTGTATCTATACTTTCTTTATTCAACAGGTTCTGAGTGTTTTGCTTGAGAGCGGTGCGGATCCCTCCATCAAGACCCAATGGAGGGAGACGGCAGAAGACCTGGCGAAGACACACAACCGGTACGAGTCTCTTAAAGTGCTCCAGGAACACCGGAAACCTCCGATGCGGTCTCAAACTTTACGCCGCACAGTTACTGAGAGCGTATGGTAGAAAACAAAACAAAGGAGATGTATGGATCAGCCTGGACCCCAGAGCATTAAGGTCCTGTGTAAGACTGGACTGATATTGTTGTGGTGAATTTAACTGTTGTGTTTAAGCCATTTTACTGAAAAAGTACATAATAAAATAATAATCTATTGTTTATTGTACTTATGTGAAATAAAAATAGCTATATATTGTGCAACATGTTTCAGATTATGACGTGTCTGAAAGTGTGACAGAACAAAATGTCCGCCATAATGACTGACGCTGTTCCTGTAATTGTTATACTACACTAACGTATTAAATAGTATGCACTGGATATCACGGTACTGTGCGCTCTCTGCGTACTATTTAGTACGGTAGTGTGCGTGATGACGTCACGGGGAATGATACTAAAGCTTACGCATGGTGGTACGGTCAAACCCGAGAGCTAGCGCGTTCCTGGAATCTACGTCATGGGAACTTCCGTTTTAAAACATGACAAGAAATATGATGGGGAAAAAACCGCCATTGGTTTATTTTACATGATACACAAAATTACAAGAAACGAGAGAACGGTGTAAAATCTATTAGTTTCTCATAAATTGAGAGGGAAAACTGGAACTATTTTTCGCGGAAGTGTATCTGCCCAGGGCGGGGTTCGTCTGTTACGCGAGAGAATACGTCGAGCTCGCGCGTCACGCTTCCGCCCTCACGCGAGCAAGCTCGTTCTTTTGTATTTTTCGGTGACCGGGACTCGCGTTACGTACTTCGATGGAGGCGACGATGGCTACCACCGCGCCGGTCCCTGCCGCGGCCAACAGCAGTACCACCGCCGCGACCACCAACGAGGGCATTCTTATAGGAGATAAGGTGTATTCCGAAGTCTCCCTCACTATAGATAACTCGCTAATCCCGGAGGAGAAACTCTCCCCGACGCCGTCCATGCTCGACGGCCTGGACCTTCACACCGAAACCGACCTCCGTATCCTCGGCTGCGAGCTCATACAATCCGCCGGGATACTCCTACGTTTACCACAGGTACGTTCATAATGCTTAAAGTGTGCTGAACATTTCCCCCAATATGTCGGCGAATCTTCATTGCTTAGCCGAAACCCTTGTACAATCTCACCCGTTTTCCGACAAGTCTGCGGTTTCTGATCGGTCTTTCGACGCTTCAGTCATCTGGAGCAGCCAATCACAACAGCGAGGACGCCACGTAGAAGGCGGGACTTGACTGAATACCGGTGTGCGCGCACCTAACAAGCTAGCAGTTAGCTTCAAATATAATTTATAGCAAATCCAACCACTTTAAACGATATTATAAAGTCATATTAAGTTTTTAACCGAGTTTCAACTCATGTCTTAAGTGATTTAACTGAGAACGAATGTTTTTTTGTGAATGCTAACCGGCTAGCCATGTACCTGACTAGACAAAAAACAAAACAAAATGGCGGACGTTGAGGAAAAATGAATTTGGATTGTGTGCTTTTTTCCCCCCTATGTTACAGGTGGCAATGGCAACCGGGCAAGTGCTGTTTCATCGGTTCTTTTACTCGAAGTCGTTTGTGAAACATAGTTTTGAGGTAAGGAGTGATTTTATTGTGAATATTCTTCTTTTTTTCCCCTTAGCTAAACTAGGCCGTGAGCGCGCGCCTGCGCGCACCCTTGCGCGTAACCACTACGTTCAATATGGCGGCCATGTTTCAAATCCTGACCTACTGTTTAAACGAGTTATTTCAGTAAAAAAATATTATTATTAATGATACGTATGGGCAGAGTTGATTTATTATTAGCATTTTTCACTGATGTTAATGTAGGTACATTAGTGTTAACATTAACACCGCGGTGTTGATGTGTTTTATAGGGCTGGAAGTCACCTTTATCACGAGACCTCAGCACTGATTCGATTAAAATTGACATTCTATAAGTATCAGGATTTCATGAATATTCCAAGTCGATATTACTTCACCCATATTTTATTACACATTTAAACCTTTAAGAATTTTATTGATCTATTTAATGTAATTAATTCCTTATAAATTTCTGATTGAAATCCAAGCTCATCATTTAAACAATACAAGCTAACCTCAAATACAAGAGTTTAACATTTTAACAGAGGAGCATATATTGCTATTATATCATCTGCTATAATTATTAATTGTAAACAAACTTCAAAAAAATAATTAACTGTAAAAAGAGCGCGCCACCTGTAGGATTATAAAGAAATGGTGACGCTTTACCTCCTCAAATACTTCCTAAAAACTAGAAGTGACCATGTGCATGCGACTTCTAACACATATGATTTTCAACTATTAGGCGCTTGTGGTGTTTTGAGACTGGTTTTGTGTAACGAGTGGGTTTGACACTAATTTGCTCAGTTTGGATAAAAAGCCAGATCAGAGGCTTTTAACAGGCATAATCTTTTGACAAAATGGCGCCATGAGTATGCGTTTCTGTTGCGCCACTCATAAACAATTCTTTATCGAGTTCAGAAGCTTCTATCTGAGGCTGATCGGCCGATCACCGGTCGAACCAATCGTTTGGACGATCGGGTGTTTCATCTCTAATATAACCGTAAAAATAGTTTTAAATAATTGTTTTTGGAGTCAGTGTGGTGATAAAAGAATCACAATACACAAATTAAGTCTATTTTTTTCCCTCCCTAATTTATAATTATTTAATCGCTCACCTTGTTTTATTTGCTGTATCTAATTTGTTAAACAACAACAATGTATGAACTCGGGCTGTACATCGTGTCCTACCAGTGTGATGCTCACAGCCCATAATTGCTTCCCTTTATTTCCCCCTGTACAGATTGTCGCCATGGCCTGTATCAATCTGGCCTCAAAGATCGAAGAAGCCCCACGTCGAATAAGGGACGTGATCAATGTCTTTCATCATTTGAGGCAGATTAGAGGAAAGAGGTAAGCATTCAGTTGCTCTCACTAATTCCTGTGCCTTTTTTTTTTTTTTTGTGCAAAATGCTTCACCTCAACAGAATTGTCTTTAACAATTATCAAGTATCATCATCACTTTACATAAGAGAACAAGGTATATTTATTTTAAATCTGCTAACTGTGATTAGTCTCTGTGCTGTTATGTTTAATAACATGTTGACTCGAGTGCCATTTTTGTTTGCTTTTTTTGTACTCTAAACCTAATTTTAAGGCTTTTCAGTTTCTTCATCTTTCATAAATGGTAGTAAGAGCGAGATAATCGTCTGCTTACCTGCACAAATTTTAAAAAAAGTAACAAAAAAAAAATCCTGACCATTTAGAGTCGTAACATTTTACTTGAGAATTAATAAATATTTTGGATTGGTAGTGGGATTGGGAGTGATAGGGCTGTTCAGCTGAATAAAGACTGTGGTATTAACTTGAATTCTCTTTTCCCTTGCAACCAACTAACAGCGACCAGCTACATTTACCAAAGCCTGGGTGATGTGGAATGGTACGTAGAGCTGAAGCAGTCGGCATGGCAACAGTGCGAGTGAGGCGTGGCTCTCCCCCCGCTCCCCTGGGAGGCGCCAGTGCTCTGAACGCGCTCGCTGGGAGACTCGGGGACCACGAAAGGTTGGCCGCTGGTCCCACAGCGTCTGGCTCACACCTGTAGCTCAGTTTAAGCTTGTGGTCTCTAACGCAGGTGATGATGCTAAGTTTTGTGGCAGCGAGACAGACCAAGTGACACCTCAGGCATCACAGCTTTCACAAAAAAAACTAAACACACCTTAGGTTAGGGACTTTCACTCAAAGGTCCTAAAAGAGCTGTAGATTAAATTAGCAGCACCATCTTAGCTTCTATGAAGTTAGTGCACTGAAGGTCCTGAAAGAGCTGTAGATTAAAATTAGCAGCACCATCTGAGCACTAATAAGTTAATGCCCCCACTTTAATCTTTACTTTTTTTTGTTTATAGTAAATTCTTGTGCATCAATGCAGAGCTTAACATCATTAACACCATCAGTTCCTTTGAAATGCATCATGCTGTTTGAATACACTTTATTTAGTAAAAAAAAAAAGTGTTGGTAATTTTTATTAATAGTATTAACGTTGTAACTGCAGTAATAAAATAGCTATAGTAGTTGTTACCTTTTAGTAATGTCATCCTTTTTGAAACTTGCATTTAGTCCAAAGTTATACCTGCACTTTTATTTTTTCTAGAGTGAAATGATGGCTTATAAATCCCATATTTTTAAATTGCTTGCTTTTGATTCCTTCTGGAGTGGAAATGATGTTTTGTATCCACTGCTTCACTTTCATTAGTGTTTTAGCACCAGGTGTGATTATAATTTTTTTAGAGTGCATATCATGATACTTAGTTGCTGATTGGGTTTGTATTGCAATTCTTTCAGTATCAGGATTTTATAGATCACAATTTTAAAATTTTTGTTATAATGGTAAAAAAAAAAAAAATTCTCGGCATATAATTCACTCCTACCACACAGGATACTGTGCTGCCTGGCGATGTGTGAATCGTTTAAAGTGTAGGATTATAAACAAACACATTTCCACCTCAAATGCAGACATGTACAAATTCAGTTGCATTAGGTTTTGGAGTCACCATGGTGATGCATGAGTTGCTGCAGATGGGAATTTCGATACGTATCTTAAGTGATTTTCTCAATCTCTACACGCTAGGCCCGTTTAACCAATTCTCTCTCACTCACACACATATATACATATCTTTTTTTTCTGCATGTTATTCTGTCACTTTTTCTCTCTTGTTAGGATTCTTCACGGTTTGTTAACTCTCAATGCTTTAACTTCTGTTCATTGTTCATATGTGTTTTATCTCTCGGGACACTTTGGAGCTATTTTCCACATACTCGAAAAATGCTGAAAATGGCTCCTGGTGCTTTCATTCAATGCGCTGGAATTATGTTGAAGTGAATTATTTATTTTTTTCTTTACACTGCTGTTACAGGGCCAGTGTTCAGAGGTGTGCTGTTTATTTATTTTTTGTTAAAGCTGTGATGTAAGAGGAAATCTGTGTCTTAGCCTGTGCGTCTCGGTCACTTGTGGTAGGACTAACAGTCTTCTACTGAAATTACAGGACTCAAAAAAAAAAAAAAAAAAAAGAAATGGGCCTGTTGCCTTTAGTTGGTTGGAAAAGGGAAAAAAGTAGCTTTTATTTTTGCTTTGTCTAAACTGAAACAAACAAAAAGGCACTTTATTTTGTTTTTGTTTATTTATACATACATATTTTCTGAGACATAATTGGGTTGGGGAAAACAACCGTATTTTCATTCCTTTATGAATCAGGAGTGCAAGCCCATTGATACTTGATCAGAACTACATAAACACGAAAAACCAGGTGATCAAAGCCGAGCGACGTGTGCTGAAGGAGCTGGGTTTCTGCGTCCACGTCAAGCATCCGCACAAGGTGAGTCCAACATCTCTCTCTCACACACACACACGCAATGCGTGCTAAATTAGCCTAATGCACATCAGTAGTCAGTCCAATAACAGGAAGTGTCGCTTTGACGTCTCTACACTCGAGAACTTTTAAACAAAGCAGACGGCAGTGCATGTGCCCACGGTCCCCCACACTGACGTAAACCAGGCCAGGATCTGATGCGCTTGTGGTCGGCACACCTGTGCCTTCTGTAACCGCTCCTCGCTTCACCATAACCCGTGTGCTTGTCTGTCTTCCTGCTTCTTTCAGATCATCGTCATGTACCTGCAGGTCCTCGAGTGCGAGAAGAATCAAACGCTGGTCCAGACAGCTTGGTGAGTGTTATTACACACTCTTATTAGGAGCTCTTTGTCTTTAGTCAGCACTAAACCTTTTTTATTTATTTATTTATTTTTTGCTCTGTACAATTTTTTCATTTTTCCCCCCTTTTTTCTTTCCTATACCTGATGATGGAATTGATTTTATCTTCACTCATTTGACACGTCCCCCCCCCCCCCTTTTTTTTGTCCTTTCTTATTTTTTCCTTTTTTTTTTTTTTTTCAAATTTATTTCCCCACTATTTCTCTGTAATTTCATAAAAAAATCGCTCAAACGGAGATCTCAGTTTAACTTTGTCCTTTCTCTCTACTCTTTGATTAAAGGGTAGTCCATGATGGTAAGTGTCATAAAGAACCTCTGAACTCTGCTCCTCCAACCACATGACCCCAGGAATCTGCCCCCCCCTACATTGGCTGCCCGTCTCGAGAGACGGCCAATCCAGTGAGAGCTCTCTGCCCGAGAATCACTGAAGGGGGCCTTTTCCATCTGGCAGCATCACCTTGTTTTCTTGGGGGTTGTCCAAAAGGATTTGTATTTTTGTTGTTTTTGCTACAAGATTTTTTTTTTTTTTACTCCCTTTTATTTATTAGAAATTCCAGTTATAATTGAAGTTTACCAGCTAAGCAAGTAGGTATCGAAAAATAGGATTTTTTTTTTTTTTTGTAGTAAGTTTTATTTATTTATTTTTTGGTAGGTTAATATACATGTGTATTGTGTGTTCACACTGATGTGGTTTCTAGAAATGTGTCTTCCAGGAATCATCCTGCTCCAAGGAATCAGTTTCCTTTTTCCCCCCTTCATGACGTCTCGACGTCTAATAAACATAGTGGAGAAACCCACCCTGAACAACTTTGTATATTCAACCATTAAGGTCTTTATCGTTTTATACACGTTAATCGGTTTCCAGAGAGGCTTTCGTCTATCCAGCTTTCTCATTTTTCCATCTATACATGTTTTTTTTTTTTTAATCATCTCATAGATATCTAACAAGCAAATCAAGTCTATCATAGTGTGTAGCTCCAATGCATTCTGGGCCTTTGAGTTAACAGATCTCAATCGGAAACCGATATTCCTCATGTGCACACATTTATAATAAGGATGAGCTTCAGGGTGGAGATTTCATTTAGGTACAGGTAGTCCCCGACTTCTGTTTCGGGAGCACGTTCGTAAGTCTGATTTGTTCTCAACTCCGACAAAGTGAGATTATACAATGTGTGAGGCATACCAGTTCACTTAACTCACTTTTTGTACCCCTTTCCACACACTGCCATCATGTGGCTCAAAAGTTTTTTGTCTCGCGAGCTGTTTTCCATTGTGTTGAACTGTGAACTCAAGAAATTAGGATTATTCGCCATCAGCACCCATTTTCTATCATATTGGTGTCTTGTGCACTGCAGTGTTTTTTTTTTGTTTGTTTTTTTTTTGTACAATACACTTGTGGTACTTCCGTGATTAAACCTGAAGTAGAACCGAGGTCCGTTCGTATGTGAGAAAATTCTTAACTCTGATGTCTATAAGTCGGGGACTACCTGTATAAGAACCTGGAGGGGTGTGTTTTTATTTTTTGATGCAATTACTTCACCGGTCGTTTCTGATGTTCGCAAGCAGCTTCCAAGGATAAAATCAGTCACACACCATATAGTGTGACAGTTTTGTCCAGTTTTGTGATCCGTTCCATTGACTAAGTGGTTTCTGCTGTGCTCTTGGCTTCCGTCTCCATCCGGCACACACTGTCCTGTCGCATGATATCATCAGCGGGTTTTTCTTTGGTCTGTGTGTTTTGCAGGCACCAGCTCTTTCCTTGCACCCCCCCCCCCCCTTCAAACAATCACCCTGATCATTTACATTTGCTGAAACGGTAGCTCAGGTGACGCAGCACCCGACGTCTTCACAAGCGCCCGGTAAAAAAAAAAAAACGGACGGGAGTCGGATCGGATGCCTTGCGTCGTAGCTCGTAGTTAAATCACCTGATTTGCATCATGAAACCCCTGTGATCATTTATTTAAAAGTGCTTTGCATGCGCAGGCAGTAAATGAGGCCCTTTTTATGTGTGTGTGTTCTGTTGGTTGAGTGAACCATTCCAGTGTGAACACGGTCTCATCTGTTCTGCATGTCTGTGTTTTTCTTTTAAAAAGATAAAAGAAAATATATTCATGTATTATACTGCCATTGCTTATTGTTGAAGCAGCCATGAGTGTCTGTGTGCGAGAGAGAGAGAGACAGAGATTTTAAAGAAGGGGAGGGAACGGACAAAGCTAAACACGAGTCTCCTTAAAAACGCGCCACGGGCGCGAGCAGTGGATTATTGGGGGGGAGGAGGGATGTGCGGGATGTCAGAAGCCGGAGCTCAGGGAGACGTCTGCATTGTCGTGCTTCACCTTTTGTGTTGCAGGAACTACATGAACGACAGCCTGCGGACCAACGTGTTCGTGCGATTTCAAGCCGAGACCATCGCCTGCGCCTGCATTTACCTCGCCACTCGAGCGCTGCAGGTCAGTATGTGGATTCATCCTGTTCAGCATCGCTGCGGTTCTCTTTAAGTCAACATCAAAGCCGAGTCTCATGTAATGCCACGAGAACACTAGTTTCAATATGCAAATGCAGGACATCGAACCCTGGTTTACCAGAGGGGAAGAGGTTTGGGTTTAGAGGGTTGTTATGGTCTTTGTAATTTGCACTCGTTGGTTTTTTTTACACGAAAGGAAGTCTATTAATTTATTTATTGAAATGAGATGGCTTGTTTAGCGAAACCGAGACGACCTCGTGATTTCAACTGCCTCGCAGTTTTTTTTTTTCTTCCCTTCTTTTGCTCTCTCCTCGGTAACTCAAAACAGAAACGAGGAACAGAAACGACAGATCACATGAGAAAAGGGTAGAAAATGTACATTTATTTTTAACGTGCGTCTCACCCCCGGTCTGTCTCAGATTCCTCTTCCGGCGCGGCCGCACTGGTATCTCCTGTTCGGAGCCACGGAGGACGAGATCAAGGACATCTGTATCACCACTCTGAAGCTGTACACCAGAAAGAAGGTACGCTACGCAACAGCTGCCGAGTCCGTTAACGACCTGCATTGTTTACTACGCATTACGACTCCGGTTATTCCCGCGTGTCGCTCACGTCCTGTTTGCGTGTTTCTGCTCGCAGCCAAACTACGACTTCCTGGAGAGAGAGGTGGAGAAGAGGAAGGTGGCGCTACAGGAGGCCAAGCTGAAAGCCAAGGGACTCAACCCGGACGGAACTCCCGCGCTCTCCACGCTCGGGGGCTTTTCTCCTGCGTCTAAACCAGGTGCAGATTACGAGTCTTGGCATTTTAGTGTGTTTTTAAAGCTTAGCTGGGTTCGTTTGGATACTGACGGCGCGTCCCTGTCGATATCTCGCAGGTTCTCCCAGCGTGATGAAGACGGATGAGAAATCTCCAAATCCTCAGCTGCTCAAAGCCGTGAAGAAGGAAGCAGAAGATCGGGGACAGGGCTCTAAGAGTCCTCACAATGGGTAAGACGTGCTCCATCACATCAGCATGTCTTTTTTTATTTAAAATAAAAAACGCAAAAAAAAAATTTCACTGTGTTCATGAGAGTTAAACAGAATGTCTTCTGTTCTGCACCTCCGGTTTTGTAGCGGTTACGCTATGCTACTGATTTGTGTCTGTTTAAATCCAAACCCTTTTATTTAGAATGTGGATTTTGGTGTTTAATTTTTTTATATATATATATATATTTATAATGCTATGGAGCACTTTAGTTCGACTTGTGTTGCTGTAAGACGCTTTATAAATAAATGTTGATTGATTGAATTTTCAGTTTGTTTTGTTTCAGGCTCAGGAAGGAAAGTAAACTCGGTCGGAACAGTCGCAGCGGGAGTCGCTCTCGTTCGAGAACTCGCTCTCGGTCCAGATCGCGCTCACCAAGACGACAGTAAGTAGCGTCTCTAACTGCAGCACACAACCACACGCGCGCACACATCGTTTATTTAAAAAACGTCATCGTCAGGTCATATTATTAGGATTATCAGGTCAGATTAGGAGTATCTAATAATTTTTTATTCGTACACATTGGCATTTCATACAAACTTCCATAATTTTCTTTTAACTCCATTAAAGCTGCTTTGTGACAATGACGATTGTTACAAGCACTATACAAAATTTTTATTTCAATTCTATATTAAAATTTGACTGTTTTTGTTTGTCTTTCTGCCTCAGCTACAACAGCAGACGGAGCCGCTCGGGAACCTACAGCTCTCGCTCGCGCAGCCGATCTCACAGCCGCAGCCCGTCTCCGCGGCGACACTCCAACCACGCCGCCCCTTCCCCTCTGCTGCCGCACCTCAAAGTCAAACAGCGCTCGGACGACCTGAAGCTCCACTCACGCCACTCGCACAAAAGGAAACGTTCGCGTTCCGGGAGCAAGCCGCGCGACCGAGAGAGGGAGAGAGAGCGCGAGAGGGAGCGCGACAGGACCTCCGCCTCCGACCTGACATCTAAAAAACACCGGCACGAGCGCAGCAGCGGCGGCGGGAGCGCGGGTCACCACAGAGACCGGCGCGAAAGGTCACGCTCGTACGAACGTTCGCACAAGAGCAAACACCACGGCGGCAGCGGCGGCGGCTCCCACTCGGGCCACGGCCGCCATCGGCGCTGACCCCTCCCCCCCGGCCTGCGCCGCGTGGCGTTTACTCACCATAAACTCCCTCGTTTTACATTTTATTCGTTTTTTTTTTCCTCCTTTCTTTCTCTTTGTCTCGGCAAATCTTTTTAGTTGAAATGTAAAGTGAAGGACTGGTACCTATTTACAGTGTAAAGACTGAGAAATGCTAATGTATCACAGAGAATGCTTTGATTTATAAAAGCAGCCTTTTGTTGAACAGAACCGGGCTCGGGGACGTCGGGGTGCGTGTCGCTAATTTAACTGTTCAGGAGAGACATTTAAGACATTTTGAATATGCATATATCTTCAGAGGACGTTTTTTTTGCTCTACAGGTGGAATAGACGATATTTTTTTACAAGCGAGATGCAGACATTTCATTTTCTTCGATCGTGGTGAATTTGTTACACTGGTTTTAGTCTGCACATGTTCATCTTGAATTTTTACTCAATAAAAAAAGTGACTTGTTCTACTGCAACTGGTGTCCTGTCTTTGTGAGGGCTTCAGACTGTCTCTGCCCTTTTATACAGTCAGGATGTCTTGGTTTTAGTGAAGTCACATGATTCTCGTGTTAACATAAATAAAACAACTACCAGACAGGACACGAAGAATTCTGTTTTTTTTACTACATCCTGTCACTTGCTAATACTACTTTCTACTTAGGCTTACTATCTCCCTCCCTAGATTTTTCCCCTCTTCGCAACCATTTGCTAACGAGTACAATACATTTCCTGAAGAAGGTCAGTTTCTCTGGTTTTATAGTTGTGTGGGGGGGAAAAAAGTTTTCTCTTGCGTTATAGCAGCTACTATAATCAGTTGTTTGTTTTTGTTTTCATGTTCCAGCCAAGTCAACAGGAGCACATCATACCATCCAGGTCTAATCTCCATTTAAAAAATCTTTTTAAAAAAATTAATAAATAAATAAAAATAAAACAAAAGTTGCAAATATTTCAAATAAGAGACAGTCGGATAAATGGCGGCGGAAGTCAAATATGTTCCGAAATGTACTAGTGACTTAAACTGATGTAAAGTAATAAAAGGAATGTTCCATGATTTTTAGATTAGTAAACTTGATAGGTTTCAGTACCACAAGTAATCCCATCAGAAAACAAAGACAAGCTCCTTTCATTCTGCTAGCCTGCCACCAGAGGGCGCCACTGCCTTGCACTGCACCTCCTCTTACTGTTTGTTCCTGTTTGTCAGCCTGAGGTCAGCTCTGCTCTCCTTGGCTCGTGTTGTGCTAAATGACGTCACCTTCAGGCCGCTAACCCGAGCCGAGAGCGTTATCAGATGTGCGGTTTTATGACAGCGACATGTTCCTGAGCTGCTCCTCATAAGACCTTTACTACATCTACTACCTTTACTAAACATCTCACTAGTGATCTCCTGTGACCCTCATGAAGCTGACCTATGACCTTGTTCTGAAAGTTAGCGCTTTTGTCTTGTGTCATAGCGCATGGTGTTCATGCTAGCCCAGTTTCAAAGTGTGCTTCAAAGAAAAGATCTTTTTTTAATATATATATTTTAATTTTATTTACAATTTTCTGATGGGAAATCCGACACAAGTAAAAGTAAACGAGATGATGAGCTTCGACCTGAAGCTGACCGCTTTGAGTAAATTTCATAAATCTCGGAGATGCTAAAGATGTGCTAATGAAGACGCAGCACGTGACGGAGCGCTCGGCTCTCCGCTCGCGCTGAGCGAGATCTCGGCTTAGAAATCAAAACACCTTGAATGTGTGATGATCAGACTGTTCCTAACAGCTCGCACGTCTCTCGTTCCTCTCCTGTGGTGCTCCTACACTCAACATCTGGCTGCTATTTACTCTCTCTCTCTCTCTCAGACACAGACACACACACACATAGAGCTCAAGTTTTCATTTAAATGTTCTTCTCTCCCCTCTTGTCTCTGCTTTAAATGCACGCACACACACACACTGCCTCGACTCCGCGGCCGTAACCGACCTCCTCTTGTTATGATCCAGCGTCTTGATCTTCTCTTCTCTTTATTCCTCCTCCTCATCCTCATCTTCTACTCCCACTCCTTCCCTCATGTAACAGGAGGCGGGCGGAAGGCCGGTGTTGCTGCCGCCGCCGCCGCCGCCGCGCTGCCCTGTACGCCGCTCTTCCTCTCCCTCCTCCGCTGTGTCAAAGGACAAGAACACAAAAGTTCTTTACTCTCCCACACACACACTCTCTCTCTCTCTCTCTCTCTCTCTCTCTCTAACACGCACTTAGGTCTCTCTATCCTTCTATGTCTCTGACGCTCGAGCTTTAAGCCGCCCACGTGAGCTTTTATTCACCGTTTCAGACACTTTGTTCTCGCTCGCAGATGTCTAGTGCAAAGGAAGCGCAAAAATATAAACCTTGAGTCAGTGATCCAATGTTCCGGATCCAAATCGATTCGAGCGGATGGGGCGAAAAAATAAAAAACAAAGAATGACATAATTCCAGCAAGTTTCTCTTTGATGTCTGATTGGTCAGACGGTGCTGATTAGTTCTCTATAACAGCAGCTGCCGTGGCAGGAGCGCAGGTCTGTGTTAAAGCACTCGCTCCTGGGGGGGGACGGGGGGGGATGGGGGATGGGAGGGGACCGGGGGTCTCCGGGGAGGTCAAAGGGCAACGCCGTGACTTCGGGACAGTTTTATTTATTTTTTTTTCTCTGTAATTAGTCAGCGTTAAATGTAACTATAAAACATATACAAAGTATCATTTGTTCTTTGATTCGTTTCATTGTTGCGAAACTGTTGTACTTCAAAAGGAATCAAACTTTTTTCGAGGAATTCAGAGCAGAAATGATTCACTGCGTGATATCTTCTTGTTGTTGATCATTTTCCTCAAACTGCACAAACCTGGAGTGTGTTCCAGCTCACATGAGAGAAATGACGTATTCACACACGCGCGCACACACACACACACACACACACACGCACACCAACACAGCATCTCTTTTACCTTTGGCCTTATTACATTTCACACACACACACGTAGCATTAACTGTCTCCTGGGTGTTCATGGGTGTGAGAGCAGGAGGAATGAAGGAATGCCGCTCACACACACACACACACACATTTCTCATCTCTCCTGACGTATGTACATTCCGGCTCGACGATGATCCTCCTTAATGGGAAGGGTGTGTAGACCTGCACTGTGGTGCACATGTGTGTTTTTGTGCTCGTGTGTTTGCGTGCACACGCTCGATCTTCTCTCATATCATCCTTCACCTCGCCAGCACGATCAGAAGCCAATCAAATTAACGCACGGCACGGAGCTCGTCTCACACCGGGACATTTCAGAACAAAGACTTTTTTCATACACACACGAGCCCGGGGTTTCCTCTTTTTCACACACGCCCACACACACGCACACACACACACACACGCACGCACGCACAGGTGCCGGGGGGTTCCTGTTCCTCCTGCGTCCGCACACACGCGAGCTCACTACAAGCGCCGGGATGGAACTGGACCCGTGTGACGCACGTCCCCGCTCCTGCTTCTTGTTTAGGACGTCCTTTTTCATTGTTTTCCATCACGTGAAGCTTCTGTCCGGGTTAAACATCACACCTTACTGACCTCGGCACGTGCCGGACATGAGCCGTTACACTATGAGATAAAGCGCTTGATTTGTTTGAGCTCCTCAGAAGGACAAATGTAAAGTAACGTAGCTCAAAATACAAAGTAAAACGCTGTTATTAAAATGATAAGCATTAAGCAATCAACAAGACGTCTGCCGAACGGCATCTAAAGCGCTCGCTAGCTAGGTGTCATCCTCATCATCATCAAAAAGTTTAAACGATACGATACAAATACATAAAGAACGAGGGATTTGGTCAAAGAAGTTAAGGGCGTGAATGACTCAGGTTTGAGCCAGAGGTCAGGCAGTCAAAATCAAACTAGAATGATATTGTTTCATTTCTGCGCCACCATTCGCCACACCTTTCTATATTTTTATTTATTTATTTTATTTGTAATTGTAAATACTTTTACCATGAAGCATCATCTCACCCGTTTGGTAGAGGGTGTTACAGAGGTTTTTTATTTTTATTTTTGTATTGTATTTGTAAAGGTTTTGATACTTCTACCATGAAGCATCATCTCAACCGTTTGGAAGAGGTTGTTACTGAGTTTTAATTTTTTTTCCCTGTATTTGTTAATACTTTTACCATGAAGCACTATCTCACCCATTTGGAAGAGTTTGTTACTCAGTGCTTCATCTCAACCGTTTGGAAGAGGTCATTGAGATCCATTTATTCATTTATTTATTTATATAGTATTTGTAAATATTAATTTTTTTTTTACCGGGCATTATTATTATTGCCCTAAACAAATAGAAATGCAAAGAAAAATACTATTCCTTACTTTTCTTCTCAGTTTCTTTGACGCTAAAAGGTTATACAAACTCTCACCTGCATATCACGTTGCAGTCCTGAAACCTTTTTTAATTTAGAGCACAGGAAGTCACTCTGAATAACCAAGTCAGTCAAATTATTAACTGTAAATGTAATCTCCTCGTTTATGTATATAATTACAGCAAGGATGTGTTCGGTATCTGAAGATTTATCCAGGTGACGTGGTGTAGGGAGCGAAGCGGCGTGGGGAGGAAAGGCGTGTGACCTCCGAGGGCAGGAAGTGTGAAGTGTGAAAGCCGTGCAGGTCTCACCACCGTCCTGGATGAAAGTCCTCAGGGTTGAAGGTCACACCTGCATCTGGACTGTGTTTGTGTCTGGATTTGTTTTTATATCTTGGTTTGATCACTAGACGTACGGGAATCTCTGACGGGTTTTATCTTGAGGGGACACGTGGCTTTGTCCCTGTGAAGAACACCAAGCTTAGATTTAGATCTAGAATAGTATTAATTAGCTATATTAATAAGAATGTCAAGGCAAGGTCTTCAGATATATGTGTGTGTGGGTGTGTGTGTGTGGGGGGGGGAAAGTGATTCACTTTCTGAAGTGACAAGGGACACACAATTTAGAGAAATGACCTTCGTCAAAGACACAGTGACACAATAATCAGGATACTGCCATCTGGGCTAATAATATCCTTTAATGGAGGGGATTTCTGTGGCATTTCTAGGAAGTCTCACACACACACACACACACACACACACACACACACACACACACACACACACACACACACATTTTATACACAATAGAATAGAACAGTTCTTGTTGAAATAGTGTCTCACAAATTTTAACAATTTCCTTGTGGGGATCACTGACGTGGTATAATATAAATGTATTTATACTTTTACAATGAAAATATTCATTTTTCTGTCATATTATTTTTTCTCTTGCTTTCATCATGTTTGGAATAGAATTTTTGAATTTTGCCATAAATATAATATAGTCTCACTGTTTTTTTTTTTGTTTGTGTGTTTGTATTCGTGAATGCATCGATCCCTTTATCATAATATGCCATCTCAACCTTTTGGCAGAGGCCTATACTGGGGTATACTTCTATTGTGTTATTTTTAGATTTAGTGAAGACATAGCATCATGGGTACAAAGAATGTTAGCAAGGACGGTAGCAAGAAGAAAAGGGAGCCAGTTTCAGTTTGGTTATTAAAGCAGCCGGTGCCGAGAGGAATCATAGATTAAGGTGACTGAGGTTTAATATCTATTTATTTCATATTTTACTTCATTTACATGTCTGTTCCAAATGTTATGATTGTTCTTATATGCAACAAAACTGATTATAGTGTTGGGACAATTGGTACAATGTATGCATGTAAATTATTTCCTAAATAATGGTAAATGAGTTTCCCAATACAAAGTTTGGCCTTAAGAACACCTAGAACAGAGTAAACTGGTATGCCGAGGCACTGCTGTATTTGGGATTGAATTTCTGTCTTTCGCTACACATGCATTACTTTTAAAAATTGTGAATGTTGTTTCGATATTTGTAAATATATTGATACCTTTACCATCAAATGACATCTCAACCATTTGGAAGATCCCTATACTGGGGTCTCTCTCTCGCTCCCTCCTCATTAACAGAAGACTTATAATCAAACAATACATTTTTTATTGTGTTATTTTTTCTTGCATTCATCATATTTGGGATTGGATTTCTGGCTTTCTTTACAAGTCATTATGTTTCACTTTTTTCTTTTCTTTTTTTAGTAGTTGTTTTGTAAATATGCATATTTGACTATGTACTGATACTTTTACCTTAAAGTGACATCTCAACCGTTTGGAAGAGGCCTATACTGGGGTCTCTCTCTCTCTCTCAATATAGAACTTATAATTAAAGTATCTTAGCATTTTTTATTGTGTAAATTTTTTTCATGCATGTATCATATTTGGGGTTCCATTTCGGACTTTCATTACAACATGTTTCTTTTTTTTATGTTGTTGTTTTGCAAATTTGTGTATTTGTAAATGTATTGATACTTTTACCATAAAGCGATATCTCAACCATTTGGAAGACACCATTGGGGTCTCTCTCTCCCTCTCTCTGACACACACACACACACACATACACACACACACACACACACACACACACACACACACACACACACACACATTAAAAAAACTGTAAAACAGCACTTATTGTAATAGTTTCTTAGCATAATTTTTTCGGTTACACTCATCATATTTGGGATTTCATTTCTGGTTTGGCTGCACATCTAAACAGAACGAGAGGTGAAAGATGATTCAAATTACTTCAGCAAACTTAAACCTTATGCGAGTTCCCCTAAACCGCTTCAACTGGCAGGAAACGGAGAAAATCTTTCATTTCATTTCAGTTCATTTCATTTCGCCCTTAATTTGTATTTCCTCATCTACATCTCATCCAAGAAAATCGTAGTGAACGTTAGGAGTAATTAACGACGGCTATACTAACAGCCATGAGGAAGCGTGAAGTCGCTGCACTGAAGCTGTACTATATGTCGTGATTTGTATTTAAGCAGATGTTACTACTGTATGAGTTTAAACAGAATTAGACACTTGGTATAGTCTTATTAGTGTTAGTATCGTTCTATATATCTGAAGAGTACTAATAAACATAGTGTATTCAATATAATTATTATCTGTGCTTTTAATTGAGCTTTGTATGGCTGTGTGTAGTGAAAAACACTACATTGTGTGTGTGTGTGTGTGTGTGTGTGTGTGTGTGTGTGTGTGTGTGTGTGTGTGTGTGTGTGTGAGATAGTGGGTGGGAATGGTTGTGAAGGTACATGAGAGTGAGCTAGACCTTTACACTCTTTCCGCTGCTGTGTGTTAGCGTGTATGTGTGTCTGGGGAGTGCATGTGCGATAAAAAGCCCTGCAGAAGATCCTCGTTTCATTGTGTGACTGCGCGTGTGTGTATGTGTTTAAATGTGCGTGTTAATGAAAGTGTTTGTGTACCCAGGGAGGTGGGGAGTGTTTAAATGTGTGGGTGGCTTGGGATCAGTTGTCACGCTCTCTCCTTCCTGTTTCTCTGCGATGAGTACATGCTCTGTATCTGTATGTGTGTGTGTGTGTGTGTGTGTGTGTGTGTGTGTGTGTGTGTGTGTGTGGGCAGAGGCTTCTCATTAGATGACATCAGCCGTCGGAGAGAAAATCTCTCAGCATCAGTGCATGTCCCTGATACACCAGAGCTACTAGGATGGATTTAATTGTTTTAAATATCGACATTAAAATACGTACAAAAGATAGAATTCTGGAGGAACAACTCACCCCGAATCACTTGGAGATACTGTATATATCGATTTTTATTAGTAAATTAAAATCAATGTATTAAATGATCATCGAAATTCTTCTTTCATCAGCGTGTTACACTGTTTTCATTTTGACTAATGGTTCCCTACATTACCCACAATTCTGTTCGACTTTTTGTTAGTTCATTCATCTCGACCGAAAACCTATAGTTTGATCAGCTCTTCACACACACTTTCACGCTAATGCAGCGGTTCCTCTGCATACTAATTTAATCTGTTCCCGGAGGCGAGTTTTTAAGGTGAAAGTTTGTATTGTGAAACGCATTGTCCCATAGGAAATAATGTAAATACAGATAATCCGTTCCAGCCCCCAAAATATTACCAATATTACTCATTTCCAACACTATAATCACATTTTTCATATATAAACAATAAAAACATTTATAAAAGACAATGTAAACGAAGTAAAATTTGAAATAAATAGAAATTAAACCTCACTTAACCGTAATTTATGATTCCTCTTGGCACCGGCTGCTTTAAAAACCAAACCTTTTCTTCTTGCTAACGTCTTTGTTAACGATCTTGGGACCCGTGGTGCTATGTCTTCACTAAATCCTACACAAAAGGCAAAAAAACTGACAAAAAAAAAAAAAAGTAACTTGTGTACGACGTACTAGCGGATGTAAGCGCTACCGACTCGGCCGCTTGTATGCCGGAAATGCAAGAACTTATAGAACTTATAAGTAAAGTATCTTAGCATTTTTTAACATGCTGAGGCAAATTTCTTGCAAAATTTCCTTTCTTAAGGTGAAATTTCACAAGGCGAGGAGATCGTATGCGGAGATACCAGTGTACACCCACCGGTGCTGTCATGCAAGTCATTTATACATAGCTAACTATGTGTACTACTACTACACCTAAATTCTGAGAAGTCCTTAGCTTTTTTTCCGAAGTTAAGAATGAAAGCAGGTGATGATCCCTCAAGATTATCTTAATACACCTTATTGTAACTGCACTGGCAATAATGACATTAAAGTTACAGACAAGTCCTAGAAATAACAGCACCAACCAGGAAATAAATATACAGTTGAGGCCAAAAGTATTGAGACAAAGTGAAATTCAGTGTTTTAATGCCATTCTTATTTTTTTTTAAATACCAATAAAGATAATAAGAATATTTTCTTATTTTGTGATCAGTATTTAGTATGAAGTCATTTATTCCTCAGAATCCGTCGGATCCGGCTGGGCGTAGAGTCAAAAAGACGTCTGGTGTCACTTGTTCAGTCCATACCTGCTTGATCGCTTCCTGAACATCACGTACAGAAGACGGGTTCTTGACTCCTCCTGCTTTCTTCTCCTTCATCCAACAGTTTGCTATCAGGATAATGTCTGGAGATGACCCGGGCCATGGCTCCAGAACCTGAACAGCACCATCACATGGTCGGTTTTTCACTATTTTTCTCAGTTCATTGGCCAGATAGGCTTGAATTATTTGTGATCATTCGCTAATTAGTTACATCTCCTGCTTTGTGCACAGGGTGAACGGTAGGAAATACGTGGCATGTGGTGTCTTAATACTTTGGGCCAAAACTGTACACGTAGTAAATGTGATTCTGGGTGGAAAGTATTTATTTATTTATTTATTTATTTATTCATTCATTAATTCGTGCATTTTTTGTAAACACATAGTTTAACGTTTTAGAAAAATAAACATTTCAAATTTTTGAAATTGTATTTAATTATTATTTAAAGTTTGGTGTATTACATTAAATGCTGTTTCTGAATACTTTGAGATATTGCGTACATCTGTAATATTGAATATATTGAGATATCTTTCAAAATGTGAAAGACTGTTGCAGGAAACTAGAAAGTTTTGCGCAAATTTAGTGCTGTGATAAAGATTTCCTGATATACAGTATATACACATAAAATTTTTTAATAATATATTTTTTTGCACATTTGTCACCTTTTAAATGATTCGAATCATGAAACAAATTTTACTATTACACAAAGATAACCGAGTAAATACAACATGTAGTTTTGCATATCATGAATGATCTGTGAAGTTTGGAGCGCCGAGTTAAATTTGATTTGCGACACCCAGGCCTGATTACTGACAGACCTGTTGAATCACAAAAGTACTTAAATAGAATCTGTCTGAAGAAGTGAAGCACGCTAAAAGATCTAAAAATGTTTTAATACATATACGTATAAAGAGTTTTAATATAAAAAAAAAATGAGATACTATAAGCTTCCTCATGAGGATGTGTGAGGACACGCACACACTCACATACGCACCTTTGAGAGCCTCTCCCTCAGCATGAGTGTTTGACCTTCCTGCTGATGTAATGGCGTGTCTCGGTCAGAGGGGCGGGTCTCTCTGCGGTGAGCCGAGGCAGAGCGGGCAGCGGCTGGCGAGAGTTCTCGTGCCACGACGCCGTGCTCCTGCCCCCGGGGACGGCGTCTCGGCCGTGTCCGGCACTCAGGCTGGGCAGGGAGGACGAGGCGGAGCGGTGGGAGATGGAGGAGCTCACCGCCGCCTGTCTGACACCCAGCAGCTGCTCTCGCGCCAGGGACAGGGCGGCCGTCAGCTCGGCTCGCTCCTCACACTCGCGTCTCACCGTCTCCTGCAGCTGGCAGTTCTGTACAGCAGAGAGAGAGAGAGAGAGATGAAGGCAGAGTGGAATAGGAATATAGATTAAACATTTCTGCGGAAAACATTACGAAAACAATATAACTTATGACATCACCTGGTCATTTCTAGTGACTTTGGAGCACGTGCAAATACCGCGCGTGCAATAAATGTGATAAAGCATAAATGTTTACAGAATGTGTGTGTGTGTGTGTGTAACTTCTGCATGTAACCATCAGATGATTTGTACTGACTGACGATTGAAATAAACCAAGTAAACCAACAAAAAACTGATTATTGATTAGATACTGTGATATCGGCTTCACCGGGCCTGATTAAAGATTAATTGATAGGTGTTTGCTCTGCCATCCCATTTGGTTGCTATGGTGTTGCAATAGCATCCCAGTTTATTGCTGGGCTGCTGCCGTGGTATTTCAGATGCTGGCTATTTGTTGTTATGGTATTTTTATTTGGTTGCTAAGGTGTTGTTATGGTATTTCAGGTGGTTATAAGGGTGTTGTTAGGTAGGTGCTGTGGTACCTTAGGTGGTTGCTAGGGTGTTGTGAGGTAGTTGTATGGTATTTCAGGTGGTGATTAGGATGTTGTTAGGTAGTTGCTATGGTGTCTCAGGCGTTTGCTAGGTTGTTGCTAGGTAGTTGCTATGGTCTCTCAGGTGGTTGCTAGGGTGTTGTGAGGTAGTTGCTATGGCATTTCAGGTGGTTATTAGGGTGTTGTTAGGTAGTTTGTATGGTGTCTCAGGTGGTTGCTAGGTTGTTGCTAGGTAGTTGCCATGGTATTTCGGGTAGCTGCTAGGGTGTTGTTAGGTAGTTGCTATAGTAGCAATGGTGGATGCTACGGTGTTACTAAGGTATTGCATTTGGTTGCTAGGGTGTTGTTGGGTAGTTGCTGTGAGATATTTCAGGTAGCTGCTAGGGTGTTGTTAGGTAGTTGCTATGGTATTTGAGGTGGTTACTAGGGTGTTGCTATGATAGCACAGGTGGCTGCTAAGGTGTAACTATGGTATTGCAGTTGGTTGCTAGTTTCTATGGTGATTCAGTTTAAGTTTAAGTGTGTGTGTGTGTGTGTGTGTGTGTGTAATACCACAGCCTCGAATGATGTGAGGGCAGAACCAGTGAAAGCTTCTCTACGGGAAAGTCTGGAGTGTTGCAACATGGCAACTGTAAGTCTGACCATACCAAAAGCACAAACACCCATTCCCACATGGGGTCTACGCTAAATTTCCTGGGCCTAGATTACAAAATAAAAACTGTTGTGACCTGATGAAAGGCTTCAAATGTGTGAACAGATGAAGAAGAAGGGATTTCCCCATAATACTGATACTTTTAAAGTCGGTCTTTTGTAAATTATCATCATTCACCAAACATCAAATTCATCGAATTGTCGCCTAAAGAATTAAAGCCATATTGTGTAGTGTGTGTGTGTGTGTGTGTCTGTGTGTGTAACGGTAGAGGGGGTTGCAAAATTTGTGTTAATGCACAGCTAGAGAGAGACATAGAGCCAAACACTCACTCACTCATTCACACACACTCACACACACACACACAAGAACGACTGCAGGCGCCTGAGTGATTCTCACACAGCCGTGCCAGCAGACACATGTGCGTGCCACATTGAAGCAGCAATGAAGTCGAGTGAGAAACAGCACCACCCCATGGCCATAAAATGGAACTGCAGGACTGAGACCTAAGTAAAACCTGGTGTAAAGGCAATAAAACACTCCACGACATGCTGTGACAGAAAAATAATCATCTTCAGTGTGTGGTTACTGAAACCAAGCTTCCTGTAGCTGATCATCATCCTGTAACAGCACGACATACAGTCTTCTATTCCTCACATATGCTTTTATTCAGAGCTGATGCTTTTTGAGTGTGTGTGTGTGTGTGTGTGTGTGTGTGTGTGTGTGTGTGTGTGTGTGTGTGCATATGCATCTCTATGTGTGTGTGTGTGTGTGTGTGTGTGTGTATGTGTGTGTGTGCGTGTGTGTTTTTCAGGGCTTTCCCAGCACCTCTGTGGCTTTTAGGCATCCCATCCAGTACCGCCTCTCACACAGCACTGATAAACATTTCCATCTGTCTACAATCACACACACATCAAGAAGGATAAGGGTGAGACCTCTTTCCTATTTGAAGAATGAGGCAATTTATACACCTGAGAGAGAGAGAGAGGGGGGGGGGGTGCTACACTAACAAACACATATTTTAACAGAGTGGTTTAGTTTGTGTAACATTGTGATATGTATTCCCAGTGAAGTTTAAAAAAGTTGGGCGTGCGTGCGTGTGCGTGTGTGTGTGTGTGTGTGTGAGTGTGGCTGTGATGAAGCCATGCAAAAACTAAAATGTGTGCATTATGTCATGCCTTTCCCCCCCACAGAGAATCGATTTATCTCATTGTGCAGTGAAAACCAAATTGTAGACAAGTTGCAGTGGAGTAAGAGGAATAAACCCTCTCTGTTTGCTCTGGTATCCCAGTGGGTTGCTAGGGTGCTGTTATGTAGTTGCTATGGTATTGCAGATGGCTGCCAGGGTGTAATGTTTTTTTAGGTGGCTGATAGTGTTGCTAGGTTATTTCATTTGGTTGCTAAGGTGTTGCTATGGTATTCCAGGGGTTGCTATGGTGTTGTTATATACTTGCTATGATATTGCAGATGATAGGACGATAGGATAGGATGTTGTTAAGGTGTTGCTATAGTATTCCAGTGGGTTGCTAGGGTGTTATTATGTAGTTGCTATGGTATTTGTATCAGGTAGCTGTCATTGTGTTGCTGTGGTATTCAAGGTGGCTGATAGGGTGTTGCTATGCAGTTTGGTGCAGTGGCTGATAGATTGTTGCTGTGGTATTTCAGGTGGCTGTAATTGTGTTGCTATGGTATTTCATTTGGTTGCTATGGTATTCTAGTGGGTTGCTAGGGTGTAGTTATGTAGTTGCTAAGGAGTTGCTATGGTACTCCAGTGGGTTGCTATGGTATTTCATTTGGTTGCTAAGGTGTTGCTATGGGATCCAGTGGGTTGCTAGGGCGTTATGTATCTGCTGTGGTATTTCATGTGGCTGTTAGTGTGTTGCTGTGATACTTCATTTGATTGGTAATTTGTAGCTATGGTATCCCAGTGGGTTGCTAGTGTGTTGTTATGTAGTTGTGCTATGGTATTTCAGGTGGCTGAGAGAGTATTACTAAGTTATTTCAGGTGGCAAACAAGGTGTTGCTATGGTATTTCATTTGGATGCTAAAGTGTTGCTATGGTATATCAGGCGGCTGTTATTGTGTTGCGTTGGTATTTCAGGTAGCTGATAGTGTTGCTATGGTATTTCATTTGGTTGCTAGGGTGTTGTTATGTAGTTGCTAAGGTGTTGCTAAGGTGTTGCTATGGTATTCCAGTGGGTTGCTAGTGTGTTGTTATGTAGTTGTGCTACGGTATGCTATGTGCTATGGTATTTCAGGTGGCTGAGATAGTATTACTAAGTTATTTCAGGTGGCAGATAAGGTGTTGCTATGGTATTTCATTTGGTTGCTAAAGTGTTGCTATGTTATACCAGGTGGGTGCTATTGTGTTGCTAGGGTATTTCAGGTAGCTTATAGAGTGTTGCTATGGTATTTCATTTGGTTGCTAAGGTTTTGCTATGGTATTCCAGTGGGTTGCTAGGGTGTTGTTATGTAGTTGCTAAGGTGTTGCTATGCTATTCCAGTGGATTGCTAGGGTGTTGTAATGTAGTTACTAAGGTGATACAGATGACTGCTAGTGTGTTGCTATGGTATTTCCTTTGGTTGCTAGGGTGTTGTCTGGTAGTTTCTCTGGTAACTGAGGTGGCTGCTACAGTGTTGCTCTGATATCCCAGATGGCTGCTATGGTATTTCGGGTGCCTGCAAGAGTGTTGCTATGACAAGTTGCTGTGGTGTAAGAGGAATAAAACACTCCAGTTACATGTGGGTCTCACCTCCTCGTGCAATCTGGAGTTTTCCATTCGGAGTTCCTGGACGTCTCGGTGCGCTCGCTGTAGTTCCAGCGCCTCCTGTTGACGCTCTTGTAGTTTGTGCCGGAGTTGTGTCACCTCCGCATGCTGCTCTCGCAGGAGTCGCTCCTCTTTCTCCAGGGCCTGGTTTCGCATGTGCTTCAGCTCCTCCTTGCACTCTCGCAGGCTTTCCTCCAGACTCGTCACCTCCTCCTTCAGCTCCTCCTCGCGTTCTCGCAGACGTTCCTCCAGACTCTTCACCTCCTCCTTCAGCTCCTCCTCGCGTTCTCGCAGGCGTTCCTCCACCTCCTCCAGCTCCTCCTCGTGTTCTCGCAGGCGTTCCTCCAGACTCGTCACCTCCTCCTTCAGCTCCTCCTCGCGTTCTCGCAGGCGTTTCTTCAGACTCGTTACCTCCTCCTTCAGCTCCTCCTCGCGTTCTCGCAGGCGTTTCTCCAGACTCGTCACCTCCTCCTTCAGCTCCTCCTCGCGTTCTCGCAGGCGTTCCTCCAGACTTGTCACCTCCTCCTTCAGATCCTCTACAGCAGACTGCACCAGAGTGGGCAACTGGGGACGAGAGATGGAGGGACAAATGAATAAGAGAGAGGAAGATGTAATGTGATCTTATTTCTTCATTCATTCACTACTGCTTCAAAATCTCTAGATGTTGAGATCTAGCGAGCATGAAGGTCATTTCCATCATCATCATCATCATCATCAATCCATTGAGTGAGTTTGAAAGGGGCGGGGTCTTCCCATGCAAGGCCACGCCCATCAGCATAAAAATGTTATAACTGGACTTTCATTTAATATGTATTAGCAGTCTGTGTGTGTGTGTGTGTGTGTGTGTGTGTGTGTGTGTGTGTGTGTGTGTGTACGTGTGCGGTACCTTGTCCTGTAGCCCCCGGTACTTGTGAATCAGCTGTTCATTTTTCTGTCTCTCGATGTCTAGTTCTAGAGCAGCGTCTCTTCTCCACTGCACACACACACACACACACACACACACACTATTGTTTACTGCTGTATTCTATTCTATTGTATTTTAACATATTCTTTTAACTAGCTGTATCTTTGTTTTTCTGTTTTCTTAAAATGGAACTCTTGCATAAAGTCAAAAAACACACACACACACACACGCGCACACACGCGCACACACACACACACACACACACACAGCTGGGATGGTGGCACGCAATGTATTCTTTGTTGACTAGAACCAAGGCCACCATTAAAAAAAAAAAAAAATTATCACCAGACTCTGTGCATCTGTGAGTGTGTGTGTGTGAGAGAAAGAGAGAGAAAGAGGGAATTATTGCACATTTGTGTAATGGGTGGAAAGTGTGTGTGTGTGTGAGTAAATGATAATGATGGTATTATTACACACACATTCCACTACGACCACGTATGAAGAGATAAGAACAGATCTGTCTCTCTCTCTGTCCTCTCCAACGTCTGTCTCTCTGTCTCTCTCCGTCTTCTCCCTCGTCTGTCTCCTTCTGTCTGTTATCTGCTTCCTTCTCCCTCGCATCTGTCTGTCTCTTATCTTTGTTCTTCTCTCTCTGCATCTGTCTCTGCGTCCATCTCTCCATCTCTCTCTCTCTCTCTGTGTCCTCGTCTGTCTCTCTTTCTGTCTCTCTCTCTCTCTGTTTACGAGTAACCATGATTTTATTTATATGATTAGAGAGAAACTATTAAAGGGTGATTATTGTGATGATGAGAAAAGAATTGTGTACTTCCTCAGCCACGTGTGTGTGTGTGTGTGTGTGTGTGTGTGTGTGTCTTTATTAACTTTCCCCTCTGGAGCTAAAGTGATTTAAAAGCACGCCATGCACTGTGTGTTCCAGCCTCAACCAAGGCCACTGTGTGTTCACAGAGTGTAATTCTGTGTGTGTGTGTGTGTGTGTGCTTCAGTGTGTGTGCGTGAGAGTTTGGGAATTATGGTTGATTTGTGCAATAAATGAAAAGACGGTAAAAATAACTGCATTGATGTGGGTGTGACAAACGGGAACTCTGTGCACGCACGTGTGTGTGTGTGTGTGTGGAAACTGACACTAAGTATAAATGATAAAAATAAAATGATATAAAATGAAAGGTTGAAATAGTGATTTATTTGCTTTATTTACATTCTTTAGATTTCGGCCAAGACGTGGTTTTGGTGCTGAAACGTGTCTCACCTATGTGTAGTGTCCGTAACTTTTTTGAATCTTTCAATGATATTAACTGCCATTCAGATCAAACTCGGTTAATTTAGATTTCACATGAACAGACATG